>VMDR010017216.1:0-20324 GCA_007922815.1 Macrotus californicus | reverse complement strand
AACAGGCACTTCTAAGATTTTTCCCTTCAAAATACTTTAACTTTGAAATTTAGTTCTGTGGATGCCTTTAAAAGAATATGCACAATCTTAATTTATCACATGATCTGTATTTTATTCTTATAAAGCAGTATCTCCAGTGTGAATTATTCATGAAACGCTTGGTTCCTGATTATGCACACACTGCCCTCAGTCGCTCAGGAAGCTCAGGTAATGGAAATGTGTTTTAATGACAGCTTAAATCAGGGGTCAGCACACGACAGCTGACCTGCCAGGTCCAGCCCACCACCAGGTTTGTAAATAAAGTCCTGCTGCAACAAAAGCCACACTCATTGTTTACATGTTGTCTGTGCTGCTTTCGTGCTACAACAGCAGAATCTGTTGGTTACAAGAGAGAGAGCATGGCCTGCAAAGCCTAACATATTGACTGTCTGGCTCTTTATAGAAAAATTTTGCTGACCCTGGGCTTAAATCAACATCATAAGAAAGTAATTCTAATACCATGACATAATTACAACTGTAATACAGGATATAATTATTCATGTATACACACTATGTATCTCCACACAGGTATATATATCTTATATAGACCAACTGTAGTTTAGTGTGCCTTGATACCACCTGAGGATTGGTAATTGCATTTGTAACAAATTTTCAGGTAATGATGATGCTTTGGTCTGGGGACCACACGTGGAGAACGGACCTTGAAACAGACCTTGACGATGATAAAGTGGTTGCAGGGACCTGTGAGGGCGTTCACTGAGATTAGCCTGAGTCTTCTGAAAACGTACCACCCTTTCCTAGAGCGGAGCTGTGGCATTAAGTGTATTTGTTAAGTCGGGACGGAAAAACAGAATATAAAATAAAATATATACAGTAAAAATTAGTAATTGTGTAGTCAACAAACGTATGGTAATAATGCAGGAAAAATTGTGTTAAAAGTGGAAGGACAAAAAGGCCCTTTACTATTTTATATTCTTTTTTAATTGAAAGACTCGCATGCACATACTACAGTTTCTGCTTACTGCTTGCGTGACCCTGGCCATGTCACTTCGTCCCACTGAATGTCAGCACTTTGTGTAAAAATGAAGAAAGCAGTGCCGGTCTCACAGGGATTCTGTGAGACCTAACTCATCAAGTACTTTGCTAAGTGGATCCAGGTGTTAGCTGGAGACTATGTAACTTCAAAACCCTGATTATGGAAAGAAATAGAGAGCTTACCTATTAGGAAGTGATCCCATCATTAAGAAAAAGGAAATCTGAAAGTATGTTGGGGGGAAAAATGATCAACACTGACTTCACTGAGTTATTGAACGTATTAGATTCATTTGTTAGGTATTTCATTTAAATTCTGAGGTTTGGCCTTCAGATTTCCATTAATTTGGACTGGTTAGACTTTTGAGGTTTTCATCTATCAAAATTGTTAGCTCTTGGGTATTGCTAACACAAATATTGATGTGTAGCTTTGGCCTCTTGGCTATCAATGGAAATCAGAAAATCAATAAACTTAATAGCTGTTCATTACATAGTTGATGCATTTGCAGGGCTACGTTGAGTACTGTCAGTGAGTAGTCAATTCAGTCAAAATCTATTACCAGATCTCTGCCACAAAATTTTTATAATACACTATTTTATTTATGACTATATACAGCTACTACAGCACTTTTTAATGAAGCAATCTTTTGTCTTATGGGATTCATAGTGCTTACAATCTGTGGTCTTTCCACTCAGTGGGAAGGGCCTCCCATCTAGGAGGTATCAGTCCTAGATTAGTCCTATCTTGGTTTAAGCAGGGGCTCTAACTCTCAAGTCAGCTTCCAACCTAGGATTAATTTCATCTAGTCCATTCACCCAGCCAGTTTACACTTGCTGAATCCCTCCTGTGTGCTAAGTACTGTTGGAGTACAGACATCTCAGCTGTTTTGTAGTGTACCAGCTAGTTGGCAGGGATGTATAAAACCATAATATAAGGAGAATAAAATAAATTCCATGTTGAGTGTTTGTTCAAATAAGCAATTAACTCTAATCGGTAGGAATTTGGGAAGCTTTATAGAGTGGCATTTGAGCTGAATTTTGCAGAAGTAAATTCACATCTTGAAGACTAGATGATAGACCTCCGGCCTGAGGGATGTTCATCTGAGGGAAGAACTCGAAAAGAAGTGTTGCGTGCTGTAGAAGGTCATGGCAGAGTTCCGAATCAGACTTCCAGGGCAAGAGATCATTTCTGTAGAAGGTAAACTCCGAGCTGAGTGAGGGTTAAAACAAATAAGGGCTATCTGGATGAAAGTGGGAAAGGATAGGAGTGTTCCAGGTAGAGAGCATAGCACTTGTGAAACCTGGGCACAGGAGAACCTGGTTCCTCAAGTAATTGAGAGCTGAATGAATTTTAGGATGGCTGAAACCAAGTGATTAGGGTAATGATGCACTCCAAGTATACAGGCCTTATGCAGACATTTACAAACTCTCCTTAACAACGAAAAACTCTCTAGAAATGCGTTAAGGCTAGAGACTGACCCAGAGAGAAGATTTTTATAGGTGAATCTATGAATGTCTGTTGTTCTGGGAACAGCATTTGAGTAGCAACACCTTGAAAGGCCGTAAAAGAGTCACATTGCTTGACAAAAGTAGATGGCGTGTGAAATAAAATGTGAGTCTTTGTAACAAGATTAGGATTATTCTCTATTAGAAAAAAAAAATACAGGAATGCAAGGGTTTTCAAATTTTAACCAAAAACTTTCAATAAGAATTCTCATACTGTCTTAGTTTTTAATCTAGGACATTAAAGATTTGGGGATGTCAGGGGATTGTGTTTTGTTTGTTTTAAATATTAGCCTTTTCAGTGAGGAGTATTAAATTGATTCGGACTTTGCTTCTGAGAGCTTTAGCCAACTTCAAGGCTAGGAAAAGCACACTGTGCGTGGCCCAATCATCGGACACCCTGTGACAAGGCCAGAGATTTTCCCTATCTCTGCATATCCTATTTGTTTTCCTTCTCTCTTTTATCTTTTTTTCTTTCTCTTTCACCTTCCTCTTTCATGACTTTTTTGTGTGTCTGTTTATGTCACATTTGCCCCCCTGCCCTCTCTCTTTCTATATCTGTTTGTCCCCAACCCCCATTCCTCTTATTCTGCTCTCCACAACATGTAACTAAAGTCTGTTTTATTTGTTTTAAGTTAATAAATGTCATTTTGTTTTCCTCTTCTTTTAAAATATGTATGTATTAATAGATGGGATATTCTATCCATCTATAGATATCAATAGCTGGGATATTTTATCCAGGTATGTTCTATTTTTCATATATGTAAACATATGTGATTTGCTTACTTATATATTCTGTTTTTTCCCGGTATGGGTCAATGACATTTAACTGAAAAAATAACTGATCCTTTCTCATTGAATAACGTACACAATAGGTGAGGAGGGAGCTTCAATTCATCTTCAATTGCTATCAGTGTCTGCAGCTGCTTTTAGCACAGGTTGGGTTGGGATATTTCCCAAGGGTCCCTATGGCATAGAAGAGGTTATTAAAACAGTCTGGGAAGGCTTCATGGAAGAAGTAAGTACAGCCTTCTACTTGATTTTTTAACTCCATAACATTCTCTAGGCAGAGGCATCGTCTGTGAGCCGACATTCACCTCAGAGACATTCACTTGGCTGTCCAGTTCTCGTCACGGGCATTACCACCTCATTGCTGCACACCACACTCACTCACTTTTAGTAACATCTTAGGAAGACCGTGGTTTGCCAGTGTTAGAAAGTAATAATCTGATATCAATGCACTATACTAAAAACAAAAGAACTTCTGGATCTGGCACAAATAACGCCCCCTTTTTATTACAAAATCATAAGCATGCAGTTCTGTAACACAACGATCACACTCAAGCACAGCATATGACATTTTAGGGGAAATGTTCAAATTGCTGTCCCCCTCGTGCAAGACATTCACGTACCCCACCAACCACACTCAAGTAAGGCTTGTATTTGTATAAAATGTTCTTCGTTTTGGATGGTGTCTTTGATAGCACCAAATAATTGTCAGATACCTTAGTTAAGTACTCATGGAAAAAATTATTCTGATATTTGAGCACATAAAACAGAACTGATTCTTCAGGATAACCCTGACCCTCTGTCCTGGCAGTGTGTTAGAGTGGGTGGGACGTGGCCCAGTCGGGGAGATCTGCCTGCGAGTCCCCGCTGCCATTTACTCACTGATTGGTTTCTCTGTTATTTTCATCATCGTGAACCTCAAGTAGACGTGTCAAACTACGCATTCGTCCCACTGTGTTTCTCCAGCAGGCTCACTGTCCCAAGTCAACTAGGTCATCTCTTTTCTTTGCAAACCTACCACACCCTCTTCTTGCTCATGCTCCACTGGAGAGCTACCTCATACTTCACTGACAAAATGGGGTCCATCAAACAGGAACTTCCTCACAATGATAAACCAGCTGGAATTTGCTCCCATCCTTTTCTTTCTCGCTCTTTTATTAAGGGTACTATCAACCCTGGCTAGGTAGCTCAGTTGGGTGGAGCGTCCTCCCCATACTCCAAGGTCGTGAGCTCAATTTCCAGTCAGGGCACATGCATTGATCAACCAATGAATGCATGGATGTGTGAAGAGCAGGTGTCTGTCTGTCTGTCTGTCTGTCTCTCTCTCTCTCTCTCTCTCTCTCTGTGTCTCTGTCTCTGTCTCTCTCTCTGTGTCTCTGTCTCTCTCTCTCTCTGTTTCTGTTTCTCTCTCTCTCTGACTCTGTCTCTGTCTCTCTGTGTTTCTGTCTCTCTGTGTTTCTGTCTCTCTCTCTCTGTGACTCTGTCTCTCTCTGTGTTTCTGTCTCTCTCTGTCTCTGTCTCTCTGTGTTTCTGTCTCTCTCTCTGTGTGTCTCTGTCTCTCTGTGTTTCTGTCTTTCTCTCTCTCTCCCTCTCTCCCTCCATCTCCTCTCCCTTTCCCTGTTTTTCACTCTCTCTTTCAATTTCTCTCTCTCAAATCAATGAATAAATTTTGTTTTAAACTTCATTAGGGGTCTTATCATTTTCTCTAATGTTGTTCTCACTTCATCAAGTACTTTTGTCCTGTGATGATCACCTTTCCCTCCAGCATCATTGCTCTCTCCCGTCTCTGTATCATTTAGCAACAGGGGACAAGCTTGCTCTAGGGTCTCCCGTCTTAAAGTAACTTCCCTTGAACCCACAGCCATCATCCTGTTTCTCTGTTTGCCTTCACACCCAGATTCTTTCCATACCTGTGGTTTCCACTACTTACCCTCTCGTTTACTTTTTTGAAAATATACCAGCTTTATTGAGACATAATTTATGTACCACACAAGTGATTCATTTAAAGTATACAGTTCAATAGTTGCATTTAAAAGGTTGTGCAACTATCACTTAATCGTTTTGAGAACACTTTTGTCATCTGAAAAAGAAACCATGAACCCATTAGCAGTCACTGCTCATCCCGTTCTCACCCCAAGCAGGAGGCAGCCACTAGTCTTTCTGCCTGTACAATTTTCCTACTCTGCACTTTTCATGTAAATGAAATCACTCAGCATATGGTGTTTGTGACTGGCTTCATTCACTCAACATCATGTTTTCAAGATTCAGCCACATTGTAGCATATATCAGTTCTTCATCCCTTTGTATGGCTGAATAATACTCTGTTGTGTGAATCTACCACATTTCATTTATCCATTCATCATTTGATGGGCATTTAAGTGTTTCTCTTTTTGCCAATTATTAATACATCTGCCATGAACATTCATCTAAAATTTTTTGTGCAGATACATGGTTTTATTTCTACTGGATATGTACCTAGGAAAAGAATTGCTGGATCATGTAGTAACTCTATGTTTACCCTTGATAGGAATGCCAGACTACTTCCCAAAGTGGCTACACCATTTCATATTCCCACCAGCAATGTCTGAAGTTCCAGTTTTTCCACATCCTCAACAAAACTCATTCCGTCTTTTTGATTATAGACATCCTAGTGAGCGTTAAGTAGCATCTTGTGGTTTTTGACTTTCAAAACCCTGATGGCTAATGATGTGGAACATATTTTTATACACTTGTTGGCCATTTTTAAAAAGATTTTACTTATTTATTTTTAGAGAGAGGGGAAGGGAGGAAGAAAGAGTGAAAGAGAAACATTGATGTGAGAAACATCAACCTGTTGTGCCTTGTACATGCCGCAACCAGGGGCCAAACCTGCAACCCAGGCATGTGCCCAGACCAGGAATCAAACTGGTGACCTTTCTTTCCCTTTGTGGGATAATGCCCAACCAACTGAGCCACACTGGCCAGGGCTGCTTGTTGGCCATTTGTATATCTTCTTTGGAAAAATGTCTTTTCAAATCCTTTGCTCACTTTTTAACTGGGTTATTTGTCTTTATTATTTAGTATAGGAGTTTTTTCCTTTATATATCATGGACAGTCAACCATTGTCAAATATATCATTTGTAAATATTTCTCCTATTCCACTGACTTTCCTTTCAGAATGAAAGGTCGCTTTTAGGTACTCTTAAGCAGTTCTTCACAACAATAAACAAGGATCTGCCATACTTCCCAAAAGAGAGAGAATCTTCAAGGAGCTTCCCTTCCCAAAAAAGGAATGTCACATTCTAGAGCTGGAGCCTGTGTTCAGCTCATCATTCAACAGATACTAATACCTGCTGATTTCCTTCTGAGTGCTCGGTGTGATCCAAACACCGTTCTCGTTAGACTGTCGCACATGTGATCCCCCGTTCACGCTGCTATGACCCACTGCTGTTTTGTAGGAGAAATTGCAGGATGGTGGATAACTTTTTGAACCAGATCAGATTGTTTTAGAGCTTACAGCTTTGCAATGTCTCAGACTGGACAAACACAAAGAAATAAATATGTTCTCCTTGGCAATCAGTAAACTTGTCTTGTTTAGAAGAACCTTCCTTCAATCATCACTTTCGAACAAAGACTTTTTGCAGTAATTATTCTTTGAGGTAGTAACTGGCTTTATGAATGTGTTTACTCAACAATATTTTTAGAAAGGGGGCAGCAGGGAGACACTGAAACTTCTAAATCCATTTTCTGAGTTATGTTGGTCCAATAGCTTTCTGACATGTTGGACAGTAATTTTTCCAGGGACTTGTTTTACTATCTGCTTCTGGACTATTGACTCCTCCGTCTGTCTGGCTGCCAAGATCAAGCCCTGAGTCAGTCTGTAAAAACTCTTCTTGAAATGTTTAAAATTAACTGTGAATTTGCAGTGGTTTCATTTTCAAAGGTTTATTTTTAGTGCTAATATTTTTATGTGATATCAGTTTGGGTTTATTAAATGAGTTTAAGTAGGCCCAGAAGTGTTTACTCATGTATGTATATGTATGTATGTTTAAAATTTAGATTTGTAGTTAGTCTTAGTGTTCATGAATTAGAATTTTTTACAGTTTTTACTCAGAGGTCACTTATATCTAACATAACTAATATTTCTTCGTTATTTCAGTTACAGATGCTACAAACTGTCAAATATACCTTAAGAGGTTTATAAATTTCCCCACTTGTGTGGATCCATTATAGGTTTTGCTGGTCAGATTTTGAAATACTACAAAATGATTGTCACTAGCCCTGCCATCTCCCCATTCCCTAAGATCACAGATCTTTAGAATACCCATCACATACGATAATTGATGTGGACCCACAAGAATTACAATGTGTGAAGAATAGATTGCTCAGAAATTATGTTCCCATGGGTAGAGATTACGCCCTAGAGCCACTGTCTTCCCACACTGGGCTGTCATTGGCAGATGTGTATTTGAAGCTCAGAACTATAAATGTTCTGTCACCATCTCACTTCCCTTTTTATGTCCTGCCCCCTCTACTCACATCTTCAGAATCCCTTGCCCTCCCTTATTTTCAGGATTTAGCTCCCACACAGTCTTGATCTTTCCATCCTCAGTTTCTTATCTCCCAGATTTTCTCTTCCTGTGCATTCATCAGTCCTATGGGGCCCTGTTCTCTTTATGGAACAATAAACTCATCTCCACTAAAGTGCTTCCTCCATCCAGGGATCGCATTTGCACATTAGTAGAGTCCATATCTTAACTCAGAAGAGAAGATAGAAATTTAGTGGGAAGACTTGCTTAAGATAATATAGTTAATCATGAAGCTAAAACTTAGCGTAGTAATTTTCAGTCACTTACTTCACCTTTAAGCAGAACTGGACTTGCATATTAGGTGCAACTTTATGACTTAAAGCATTGTGTTTGCATGAAAAAACACTATTAGAAGCAGATGAATGGTTAGTATTACTTTTTTCTTATAGCTGATTTCTCTCAGTCATGGAGGAATGGGCTAAATTATGTATCTCACTTTCCGTTTGTTAGTTCTTTTATTTTTGTTTATACTCTGTTCCTTATCATACCTGAATGGCTCTACTTATGTCTCAGTTTAATATGGCAAATGTGGGAATTGGATATGATCTGCTTTATTGATATCACAATGTACTGGAAACAGGCTAAAATATGGAAACTTTCTCCATTTTTATAAGGGGTCTGATTGTTATTGATGTGAGATTTCTGACCTAAATGCTACCCTCTTTTTCTTAAAGTAGAATTTAAAATACCAAATCACTGGGCAATCTCACCAGAATATTTTAATTGAAAAAATTATGCAGTTATGCATATAATTCATAGCTGTGACTACCATACAATTTTCCTAACATTGTAGAGAAGATGTCAGGCCTGTCCTAAGTAGCAGTAATAAATTAAACCAAATAAGAACCATCTATATTTCTCGATGCAGCTTTACCAACTGTTTCAACACACAGAGCCCACCCTGCTTTAATAATATAGATACTGTGGCATTCGGGGCTTTTCTTGATTAAAAGTCAAGAAGCTTATTTGCACTTCTTGACGGGAAAAACTGTAACGAGGACAAAGTATTGGCAAAGTGATTGACCAAATAGAATGGGGGTTCTACTCAGACTTCCGAGTTCAATTTAGGGTGCGCACGTAGGTTGCCTTTTAAATGAGAGTTTGAGGGGTAGAGGCTACTCATCCGCTCGGTTTGGGGTTCCAGTCCTGCTCCCTGCAGTTAGAATTTCTCCAGGTAGTCAGACTCTTCAACGTATACATTCACTCTTGGTTCTTGACAGTCCCTAACAAATGGCTGCTCTTACCAGAGGTGTCCAGTCTACGGCCCGCGGGCCGCATGCGTCTCAGGATGGCTGTGAATGCGGCCCAACACAAAATCGTAAATTTACTTAAAACATTATGAGATTTTTGTGTGTGTGTGATTAAGTGTCACAGTGTATTTACTGTTTGGCCCAAGACAACTCTTCTTCTTCCGCTGTGTCCCAGAGACGCCTAAAGGTTGGACACCCCGGCAGTTTGTCACGCTTTGTTCTCCCTTCTGGTTTTCCTTTCATCAGTTACAGCTGTAGTTATATTTTGTAAACTACATTCACTGACCAGAACAAAACCTTGTGGCAACTCCTGTATAAAGTAACATGAACGTGGCTGAATTTTTGACTCTAAAACCAGAAGATATAAAATTTACAATTATTTATTTGTGATAACATTTTTACAACTTGATCAGTTCCAAAAACTATTTTTAAAGTTGATTTGATTAATTGGCAATGATTTCTTTTCTTATTTTAAGTGTTGTACCCAACAAACTAATATTTACAGAGTGACTAATTTTATTAATCCCTTGTATTTCAACTTACCCCTGAAACTAAATTTTATTATGTATTAATTATACTTTGCATTGTAATGCCAAAACTTAATATAAAGTGTTAGGGGCAAAGTTTCTACTAAGAATCGATTATATATAAAATGCAAATAGCATGGACTATTCAAAGTAGTTTTTAAAACGAACAAAGATGATTTACGTTGCCTGATTTCAATACTTACTATAAAGCTACAGCAGTCAGGACTGTGGATCACTGTAAGGACAGACATATAGATAAATGGGAAGACTACAGAGACCAGAAATCAACCCTCACATATGGCCAATTAATTTTCAGCAAAACTACCAAGGCAGTTCCAGTAGGAGAAGAAACTATTTTCAATAAATGGTGCTGAAAACACTGGATAGCCTTATAGGGAAAAATAAACATTGACCCTATCTTACACCATACATAAGAATTGCTTGAAATGTGTTAGAACTATCAAACTCCTGGGAAGAAATATAGGAAAAAAATCTTTGCAGCCTTGAGGTAGGCAAATACTTTGATAGACACAAAAAGCACAAACCGTTTTTTAAAATGATAAATTGGACTTTTTGAATATAAAAAAGTTTTTGCTCTTTGATAGACTTCATTAAGAACAAAAAGGCAAGTCCCAGAATGGGAGAAAATATTGGCAATACATATTGTCAGAGGACGTATATTCAGTATACACAAGGAACTCAATAATAAGAAGACAAATAGCCTAATTAAATAATGAACAAAAGACTTGAACACACTTTAAAAAGAAGTGAATGGGCAATAGTGCATTAACAAATGCTCAATATCATTAATCATCAGAGAAATACAAACCTACCATATACAACCCAGCCATTCCAATATTACATATTTACCCAAAAGAAGGGAAAACACTGTCCACACAAAAACATCTACATAAATATTACAGCAACTTTATTCTCAAAAGCCAGAAACTGGAAACAACCCAAATGTCCATCAGCATGTTAATGGATAAACAGTTTATGGATATTCATATAATACAATTCTACCAGTAATAGAAAGAATAAACAACAGATATAACCAGCAACATGGAGCTATCACAAAAATATGCTGAGTGAAAGACATCAGACATGAAAGAGCATGCCATTTATATGAACTTCTAGAAAATGGAGACTAATCTGCTCTGGCAGGAAGCAGATCTGTGATTGCCTGGGTTCAGGGTACAGATAGAGGCTGACCACAGAGAGACATCAAGAAATTTTGGGTGGTAATAGAAATATTCTGTATATAGATTGTGCTGTTAGTTACACAGGTATTATACATGTATCAAAACTTATTGTATGCTTTAAGTGAATGTAATTATTATACATAAATCATGCCTCAAGAAAGCTAATTTTTTAAATTGCAATTTGAAATATTTAGTGGTTTCTTCAAACTCTGCTTTTAAGAGAAATTAGTATCTCCTGTCATCTACTGTCATCCTCCCTACCCCATCTCTGTTCAAAAGATAAAAATTCTATAAATTTTGTAAGCATTTAAAATAAGTGTAAACAATCATAACTCTTCTTCCTGTAAGGCAATCAGAGATTCAAAGGCAGAGGAGCCCCCTCGTGCAGTGAGAAGCATGCAGAGTCGGAAGTACAAAGGCTTGGTTCGGCATTCCACCCCTGCCTCTTACAGATCTCCTAAGTCATGAGAGTATTAAATATTTGATTTGAAAAGCAGGGGTGTAATTTATTACCAAAAATCATGTCTGTTTCAGGATTGAGTGAAATAACAGATACAAAGGCACTTTGTAAACACAACGAACCTCATTGTTACCAGCTTGTAACTACTTACAAGTAAAAATTCTACGTAAAAGTCAGCTCCACTTTGTCCGTGGACTCTGAGCAAAAGTAAGTCATTCTGAACTAGGCATCTCCAGCACCTGGCGTATGTAAGCTGAGTACATGTTGGGTGAATTAATCTCGGGTTCTCTTTCTGAAGCCCAACATTTGCGTCAGTATGTTCAGGGAAACAAAGACATGTGGAGCCATGGACTGTCTTCTCTAAGCTTCTGAGCCCAAACACAAAATGCTTATGTTATAAGGAGAGGTTTTAGAACTCACCATATACCAAACTTATACCAACAACATTAATGTTCAGATACATATGTGTCCGATGCCTATTTGCTTCTGACATCACAAAGGAACAGTCACAAAAGTCTTGGGTTTAGGCTGTCCAGTTACCCTGACATAACCAGTCCCCTGGTTCAGAGATTCAAGGCCTGTAGAATTAAGCGTTACTGCTTGTAACCCATGTGTAACTTCCTGTTAGAGATGAAATCTAATCGAGAACTAGCCATGAGAGGAAACACCAGATAAAGTCAAGCCGATGGTCACCGTCTTTATGTCTCAGTAAGTTCATGGTTCAAAACTTTTTTCTTTTGATACATGATTCCTGAATATACTCTCTGCTCCCTACCCCTGCCCTGCTGTGCGTCTCCAAAAGGTGGCTGGGACGGCACAGACCAGTGCTGCTGACACCCTCCCACTGAGTTTTACCCCACGAATCTTAATGCCACACACGCAGCCTTTCTCTACCCGGTGGGTGGCAGAGCATAACAACCTGCAAACAAATGCACAGGCATCACTGGGGTGGCACAGAAAGAGAGTTGTCTGTCTGTGTCTTCTCTGCACCCCGGAGTAAGCACAGCCATTGCTTCTGGGAGGCTATAGGGAGAGTCTGCCTTCTCCACCTTCTCCTGGATGAGGACTGAGTGCATATGTTTGCCTCTTAGTTCAGTATTTGTTTCTGGAATTTTGTCTTTTCATTTTACTATTATCCTCTCATAAACCGATGCGTCCACTTTGCGAAATATAAGAATATGGAGTTATTATATGTGCTTATAAGCACACTTTTGGATAAATGGTTCTTTTTATTTTTCCAGCACTTTTCATTTTCATCTCATTAATTTTCAGGTTTCAACAGTTATTTTTTTAAAGTAAGGATTTAAACATGAAACAATAACCCTAGGTAAAGAACTAAGGTATTTTTGATATCTCATAGTTTTCCTTTCTGTTTTTAGTAGTTATTTGACCCTTACAAATGTTTAGAATGGCCAGTCACTATTCCTGTTTTTCTCTCTTCTTTGTTATAAAAATTATAATTCAAATATAATAATGCATTGCATTTTAATCATAAGCTATAATGAAGTCTTTATATTTGAACATAAACTACAATATGGATTTGTGAGATTCTATTCTTATATTGACATCCGTATCTTGTGATGCATGTGGTGTATCTGTGGTGTGTGTACATATATATATATATATATATATATATATGTATGTATATATGTTGTACATGCATTTGACTACGTTTATACCTTCACAGAGATTTATATGAAGGCATTAAAATAACAAACAGGCACAGTCAGTCACGGTGTTCATTATATATAAAGGTTATTGGGGATGCAAAGATATAAAAGATAGAAGAACCTAGTAATTGCCTTTAAGATCAGAGCACAAAGCATTAGTTTGGATTTTACAAGGCCAGCCAGCAACAAAAGAGCAGTAATTTATGAGCTCAGCGTAAAAGAATAGCATAATTGCATTAAAAATTAATGCTAATGAACACTAAAACGGGGAAGGTGGTTATGATGGAAGTTTGTATTCATCTTCTCTGGTGTGAGTGATGGCTAGTGGCTTGATTAATGGCTTAATTTCTATCAATTAGCGGGGAAAAATCTCCTGCGAGACAAGGGTAAATTGAGCATTGAATTACATATCTTGCTTTTGTGTGCTAAGAAAAAAGAGCTGCGTATCTCTGATATTAGCCACAGTGACAAATGTGGTGTGCCCCGCGCTGTCTGCATTAGCTCTCCTGACAGGCGGGCTGTGTGTGGTTATGGGGTGTTTGGAGATGGCTGGCAGACAGCATTCACTGCAAGTTCCTTGGAAACACACAACTCTCCCATCTACAGAATTTTAATTAGAGTCAATAAGAATTCTAGGATCAAAATGGACAGCAAATGGCCACTTCAGAGTTTGTATTCTGCCCTATTAATCTGGTAAACCTCAAATTATATTTCTTTCTTCTATCCTATTAAAACAAGAAAACTTCTAATAGCTTTAGCTTTGTTAGAATGATTATTTCTTACTTCTCTACTAAAGTAGATTTGACTGCCCTTGTTTTTTACATCTGGAACACACATAAGGCAGTAGTCTCCGTAGTTGGACTACATAGTGGTTATTGGTTTAGCCAAATTCACAAATGCCATTCTTGATTTTTGTAACACCAATTCTGTACAATAGATACAGAGCAGCTCTAAGTGGTAATTTACTAAGGTTGTTTTCAGGACTAAATGAAGAATGCTAGGTTTTCTCAAAATTTTACTTTTCGTATTTGTGAATAAAGGTTTCTGGATGTGGTATATAATTCCTTAAAAAACTTTTTCAAATGTGAAAGATGCTGAAAATACACTTCTGTAATCTAACTCCAGATAATGCCCAAAGACCAAGATAATATATATGGCATGTCTTCTACAAATAAAGCTACATGGTATTTTACTGAATGAATAAATTAAAATGTAGAATAAGAACAACACCAAGAACATGTATTATTTCTTGTGAATGGATGGAAAGGAGGCAAAAAATAATTTGTTTTGGCCGGTGTGGATAAAGAATTTATTTGACCAGGACATAATGACTGGGTCACAATTCAGAGATCGTACCCCTTTTCTGTAGCTAACTAGTCATGTGACCTTGACCAAGGTTACTTAGCCTCAGTTTCTCATCTGTACGACGAGAATTTTAACAGTTTTATCTCTCATGGTTATGATAGTTAAATGGGGTAGTGCATGTGAAGTGCTTAGCGCAGCAGAGTGCAGTGAACGTAAGCTTTTGTACTGCTGCAATTACCACTTCTGCTACCAACACGGCTCAACTGGCCTTTTTAACAACCATTTAAATGAAAAATTAGCCTCTATGACCTTCCTCACCAGAAAGGCATTCCAAATATTGATGATCAAAACAAAGTGTCTGTAGACCTACAGACACTAAACTAAAACACGTTTGCTTTTTAACATGATGTCTACTGCGCCGCTACCATTTTGGGCAGTTCGTGTTACTAGACATCCATTAGGAAGTAACAGGACCTCCCATCTCTTGAGTCACTGGAGCCTGGGAGGCCACGTGCCCGGGAAGCACTGCTTCCCCACTCACCCTGCAGCATTCAGTGAGTCAGCGTGGTGGACTCCAGCGTCTTGGTGGGTGATGAAATTCAGCTGGGCCTTTTGTGCCTGCGCAGAGATGTGCCCGGGCCTGTCCCCTCTTCCGATCATTTCCACAGGGCTGCCACACCACAGGTGATGTCACAAGAGGTATGAGCTGAAGCTGGTTACTACCAGCTGAACTCAGATACAGGTTGCCATCTTCAAACCATACGGTCAGAAATGGAGTTCACATGCAAACTTTGTAGCCAACTTCCATGTCTTTAGTACAGTTACTAAACTAGCATGCTTGTACTGTTATAGTAATATCAGTCATTTACTAAGAGCTTTCAATGCTTCCTTGGCCTTGTACTGAGCACAGATGCCATCTCCCAGATTTCCACGACCAGCTCCTTTACATGATTGTTCTCTCTGCTATAATATCATCATGTCAGAGTTCTTCCCTGGTGACCCCGTCTGAAATTGCCCCCTCCATCCAAGTCTAGCCCTCTACCCTGCTCTGTTTGCCTTCATATTATATACTTTATTTACAAGTTTATTATTTGTTTCTAAACCCTAGTATGTCAAACAATGCCTAGTACATTAAATGTGCTCAAAGATTTGAAAGGATAAGAGGAAGGGAGGGAGTCAGGGAGTCAACCTCTCGACTCTCCTGTCCTGTTTAGCTGCTAACCCCATGCCTTGGAGGAGACAGCTAAGCCCACCACAGCTTGAACCACTTGCCAAGGTCACGCAGTGAGTAAGCAGCAGAGCCCGGGGTTAACCTAGATAGGCTAAACCCATCACTATTAAAACTAACCGCTTAAAGACTTTTACTTTTTTATTATTTTTAATTTTTTTCAAGTACCGTTTACATTCGCTGTTATTTTGTATTAGTTTCAGGTGTGCAGCATCGTGGTTAGTCAGACAATCAGACACTTTACAGAGCGGTCCCTTGATACTTCCAGTACCCAACTGGCATCACACATAGTTATTACATTATTGACTTTGTTTCCTATGCAGAGGCATTGAATTTTTTAAGTTATGGAAACTTCTAATAATTTGACATTTCTTCCCCATGAAGTTTTATTTTTTAAATGGTTACTTTAATTTCACTAATTTTTAGTTTTTCAACAAATGTTTATTGACAGCTTACTAAATAATAAAGCACACTACACCAGGGCCTAGCATTGACACAAAAGGGTATGCCCCTCTGGTTGGAGAAATGAAGAGATTAATGCCAGCGCAAGGCCACATATGGTGAGAGCTCCACAATTATGGAAGAGACCCCGTTCCACAGGTGACAAGGGACAGCATCACCAAAAGGTGGGCGTTAGGCATGGCCTTAAATGACAGGAGGGATTCAGAGAAGTTGAGAGCATTCTGAGTAAGAGGAGCTAAATGAGGTATTCAGTGTGGATTTTGTTTCTAAGAATGCCTAGCCTGATACCTAATTCACTTTCACTTATTAAAATGTTTATCAGAAATTCTTCACTGGTACATTCACAGTAAAGTTATTCCTGTAACTTAATTTGATATGGAAAGCACTTTAATGTAAGATGACTCTGTCTTGGAGTCCATCCAAGGGGGGTTACTAGAGACACTTCAGGAGCCTCATTGACATATATAACTTCGTGCTGGAGCATACGCTTCCAGAAGACGAACAAATAAGCCACATTCTACTTAAGAAGCTTTCTCATCTTTCAAATTATTTGTGGGTAGCAGTTCTAAAAATTTATCTCCAGGGATATGGGACTTAGGAACACAACTTTAAAATATTGGGGTTGGATGGGTTTCTCATCTGTGCTCTGTATGCTTTGTTTTGAAAGGGAAAGCAGTGGCTGTGTTTAGTTAAAATTCATGCTCATAACAAATTATTTTGAAAACTTAAGAATTTCAAGTCAGTTTTATGGCGATTTTTATTTGTTTATAAATTTTATTGAGCAGTTTTGTTTATTTATTTATTGAATAGCCAGTGTGCTGCCGTTTTTTCTCATTCTTGTAAAGCACGTGAAAATGCTGCAGATTTCAGTATCCGAACGTTTTGTTTTCAGTATCTATATTGCACTCTAAAAAAGAATTTCACAGATATTTCCATTCTTGATGAACATTTGAGTCAATTTAAACTGAAAGTAAGATATCCTTTTGTATATTCATGTATTTGTAGCAGTACTATTAGTGCATACATTTTTTTTTCATGGAAGAGTGGCGTAAGGACCTCAATAACTGTGAGACCAGCAAACCCAAACTCTTTGTAGCATAACATGCATTTTAACTTTGGGTAAACTAATAAAATATTAATATTCAAAAGGAGTCCGTTGAAGATGAGATTTTTATGTGTGAGATAGAACTCCTGTTTGCTATACCATGATTACATCTTGGGTAACAGTGCCATCTGCTGTTCTCAGCATAGCATCGCTGCCAGTTTAGAGATCTATTTATGTTTACAAATGGTGTACAGATTAAAATTCTGTCTTTTCAAATAAGAGGTCTGTATCGGAGTGTGTCTTCTTTATTTATAACTTTAAATTTGTGTGCCATTTGATAACATCTTAAAAGAAAGTCCTATAAATGTTGTATCATGTGAAATTGATTGTTAGACATACTATGAAGTAGCAGGTGAGCCTAATTTTCATGATATAACCTCAGCGGTAACTAATAAAACATTTTATTTTAACTTTCCGTCACAAAAGTAACAAAGCGACTTTCCATGCACTGGGTTAGTATGGATCGTTTCAGTTTGTACCGGCTTGCCTTTCTGACTCCGGTATTTCTTATTTCACTGCCATGAAGTGTCCCCCGTCTGCAGCATCTCACAACCCCTGTGCAGGTCATTTCACCGCCCAGTAGTGTGCTTGCCACGTGCTCGTAGGTACTCCTCTGCATTGACCACATTAATATTTTTATATCCCGTAATTTTAATTCTCCAAGTAACTTTGGCACTTACAGTTTTACCTCATGTTGGAGGAATACAAGGCACTTTTATGCTCGGCATTCGTGCCAAGTATATAAACAATGACTCGTTTTCATTCACATTTTTCTCAGTCTTAAAATTGGTGCAGAATTTTTAAATGACAAAGTGGCACATATAACTTCACCTGTATTTAAGACAATTGAATATGTATTACTAATATGTTTTATTGTGCTTCCCCAAATGACAGGGTTAGATTCGAGACATACACTTGAGGACACTGATGTTGGAATTTTGAGTGTGAAGCAGTTTAAAACAGATTTATGCCTGTTGTCGCCAGACAGCGTGGAGCTGACCTATTATGAGGCTGAACATGTAAATCTCCCGTGAATCTCTCAAATTTTAATTTAAATATCACTTTTACCCTTTAATTTAAATAGTATACTCCTTAATTCAAATATCACCAGTAAAACGGTTCCCACGTTGAAAGGTAAAAGCTGTGTTGGTTTATTTTCAGATTATAGGTCAGGCAAACTGGCTTTCCCCACCTGCCCTGTCACTCTGTAGGGTGACTGTTAACAAGACACAAAGATAATGTTCTGCTTTTCTCTAATCTTCCTTTTTCTTTATAATTTCTCCAGTGCCATTTTGTTAAGCATACTAGTGGCTGTATGTCCATATTTGAAGCTCTGAGCACTGTGAACTTTGTGCATCAAGTACTGTTTGTGAGCTCACCTCCAACATTTCATACTAATGACGTGCTTTGTAAATCCAAATGAGAGACTATGTTAAAGAAAAATTCCGAAGGGCCAAACAGTTGATACAGATGAGACATCATCCTGAAATCAGAAATATTTGACTTTTGCTTGTGAAATAATAGTGAGCCAATTAAGGCCTGCACAAACAAATTTTCATGTGATAAATTAAAGTTGGACCATGTGGTATGGTATACAGTGTAATTTTTCTCTGCTATATTAACACCAATAAAAATATTATCCACTGGTATGAGATGGTTAATATTAATAAATTAGCTGGGCAAAGAATCTCCTCTCATTTCGCATGCTCAATTAGTACACTGTATAATTAAAATCCACAGGAGCTTTTATTCTGCAGCATGTGGAACTATTAGCTCTTCCATGACACTCTAACAGTGCTCGCTTTTAAGTAGGAAAATACATTCTTCCGAAGACGGGAGTGTTGGCTCTGGGGGCCGTTACTCTCACACGTTCCATGTGTGCTTCCTCTCAGGAGAGAAGACTCCTTACAGCTGCCAGGGGTGCATCTTTGGGAGTGCCATCTTTCTCTTAGATAAACTAGAGCTTGCAAAAGACTATATAATTATAATTTGTGATTGGCCAAAAGTCAAGAAGAAAGATTTTTCATAAAATGTTCATTTTTGGTGTTCGTTTCTAATGAAATCAAACTTTTTCATACTTTCTATAACATTTAACCTTTTCAGCTTCTATCAGCTGGCATGTAAATATTACTTTGATGCAAATAATTCCACCTTCTAGTTACCAGTTATTACAGTTGTTTCTTAGAAAGTAAATCCAGCTGCTAACCATAGTCTAAAATCCCAACATTTCTGAATGCCTTAGCCAAGTATACAGGAGCTCCTAATTTCACTATTTACTCGTATCAGCTTAGAAGAAGAGTTTAAACAGCAAGAGTGTGAACCATAATGTTGCAGTTTTCTTGCACAGCTACCATGTGAAAAAATTATACGTGAAATGGCACATGCATGTGGCTATTTATTAAAGCACTAATTGCAAATGCAAGAGACTGGAAACTACGCATGGCCATCAGTAGGGCATTGGTGGGGAAAACTGTCATAAACCCTTAAAAGAGATTGCTACAGCTGTGAAATAGAGTGAAAACTCTCTATTTCTATGGAGAGATGGTGAAGACGTACTGTTAAGTGAAAGAATACACATAGGAATGTGTAGTATGCTATTTTATGTAAGAAAGACTATGTATACTTCTGTTATCAGAAATAAACAATGGAAGAATAAAAACCAAAACTTAATAAAAATGATTACCTATGGCTTGGGGAGAGAACTAGGGGAACGGGAATGGAAAGGAAATCTATACTTCTCTGAATGATGTTGTTTTAAGTTTTTACTCTACACCCATATGTTTTATGCAATAAAAAACCAAATATTAATTGCAAAATCAATAAAGCAAGACCTAAAAATCAAAAGTGAACTGAAACAAACTAACCTAACTGTATATCAAGTTGGTAGCATAATTAGCATAATCACATGGAGAATTATTTCAAGTGACTTTAAAGCATAGTGTTTTGACAGTTCACCAATACAATAAATTCTAAGATTAAAAAGAACCATAAAGAGATTTTAAATTGTATTAATTTATCTTGTTGGTAATGACGTTTGCCTTATTATTTTGAAATTAATACATACCCAATTCACGTACGTAGGAAACACAATCATGTGCTTCTGATCGTTATCATTAAGGCCTAAGTTTTTTCAAGTAAGAGAAAAGATACATAAATATAAAATCAAAGACTTTAAAAGTTCTATAATCTTAAATTTGGTGGTAGTATCAGCATGAACTGACAA
>VMDR010017215.1:0-20332 GCA_007922815.1 Macrotus californicus | reverse complement strand
AACACTAACTGGGAGAACCTGTTACCAGAGAACCAGCACAAGACACACGACTGCTCTTCAGACACAACAGGGATGCGTGAGATGGAAACCTGGGTGTGCATGAAGAAAGAAAGACGCCCAGAAGCGGCCACCACTCAGGTAAACAGAAAAGACATTTCCTCTTGGTTTTAATTGCTACAGAAATAACATTGTCTAATAAACAGAGGAGATCGTGCTGTGGGTGGCTGATAGCATGTGTCTGTAAAATAGAATGTATGGAAAGATCGCGAGCTCCAGGAGGGGAACGGAGTGTACTGCGTGGGGTGTCGGCCCCGCACCTGACGCGGCGGAGTGTGACTGGAAGGCAGTGTGTGATTCATTAAGAGTCACACCCCATATGGTGTCGACCAGGGAAAAGACGTGGAAAATCTAGGTCGACTAGTAGGAAAGACATTACAGAGACGTAAGTAATGAGCTAATAATAAGACATAAAATGGAGTCATGGCAAATTCTGAAATAATCCAAAAGCCGAAAAAAAAAAAAAAAAGAAAAGGAAAGGAAAAAGGGAAAACAAAGGACAGATGGAACAAACAAACTGGCAAGAATGTGGGTCTAGTTCCAATCACACCCATCATTGCACTGAATTGAGATGACCTGAACACATCCAGCAGAACTCAGCGTTTCCCTGATTGGACAACAGAAAGACCCATCCTCTAGGTCCCGCCTGCCAGGAGCACATCGTAAACACACACACACACAGCCGGGGTGAGGTGGAAGGAGGCAGAAAAGACCGACGGTGTGAACACTGCTCATCGGGAGACTGTTGAGGTTTTGTCATCAGATGGACTTCAAAACAGATGTTATGGCCGAGAAAGGGGACCGCCACCCACGGATGATGGGATGTACTCAGCAACAGCACGTAACCGTGTGAGCATGAACGCAGCAAACCAAAGAGCTACAAGGTGTGTGATTACAAAATGCTGCAACTGAAAGGAAAACAGACAAAGCGCAGTTGTACTTGCGGACGGCTCCCTCGGGAGCCAATAAAACAAGAAGACAGAAAATCGCTAAGGAGGTAGAAGATCTGACCGGCACTGTGAACCTACTTGGAGTAGTGACGTTTATAAAATGGTCCACTCAACAACAGAAAAATGATGTCTTTTTAAGAGAGCATAAAACACTCACCCAAATAGACTACATTCTGACCCATAAAAAAACTCAACAAATATGAAATACTCAAATCATGTAAAGTACATTCTCTAATTATAACAGAATTAAACTAGAAACCCAAATGAAAGAAAGATATGTGGACCTGAGGTGATGAAAATTTCTAAAGTTAGACTCTGGCACCCTGGTTGGTGTGGCTCAGTGGATTGAGCGCTGGCCTGTGAACTGAAAGGTTGTGGGTTCAATTCCCAGTCAAGGCACATGCCTGGGTTGCAGGCCAGGTCCCCAGAAGGGGGCGCACAAGAGGGAACCAATTGATGTATCTCTCATGAATCAATGATTCTCTCTCTGTTCTCTCTCCCTTCCCCTTTCTCTAAAAATAAATAAATAAAATCTTTAAGAAAAATAAAATTAGGCTCCGGTGATGGTTGCATCACCGTCAATGCACTAAAAAACTCTGAATTGTACACTTTACGTGGATGAACTTTATAGTATATAAGATTCTAGAACTAATCCGTGAGTTGATCAAGGTCATAAGAAACAAGGTCAACATAAAAAAATTTATTGTTTTTTTTAAAGATTTTTATTTACTTATTTTTAGAGAGGGGGAGGGAGGGAGAAAGAGAGGGAAAGAAACATCAACATGCGGTTGCCCCTCTCACATGCCCCCCTACAGGGACCTGGCCCGCAACCCAGGCCTGTGCTCTGACTGGGAATTGAACCAGCGACCCTTCGGTTTGCAGGCCCATGCTCAATCCACTGAGCCACACCAGCCGGAGCATATTGTTTTTGGTGTGCTAGCAATGAATAATGAGAAATTGAAATATAAAAATATCATTTATAACAGCACCAGATAAGAGATAGTTATCCATCTAACCAAATATGTGCAAAGGGCACTAAATAAAGGGGCCGACGCACTGCGTCCTCAGAGCAGAGGACGGAACTTCGTTAACGTGTTGATCGCCCACAAATGTCCCCACTCCAACCCTGGTCACGCAACCCCCATCAGGACCCCACCAGGGTGGGGGGAGATGTCCACATGCTGATTCCAACGTGTGTGGAGGCAAAGAAACTGGGACGGTCAAGGCTACTTTAAGAAATGTGCGCAAATTTGGAGAATTTAATACCTCATTTCAGGACTGACTCCCAGGCTACAGCGATCAACAGCGAGGTGGAAGCACAACGTTATACACACAAAAGGGGGAAACAGAAGAGAAAATGCAAAATAACATCCATACCGTTAAGTGATTTTCAACAGCAGAGCGAAGGGAGCCTCAGGGAGAAGAGTGGGCTGTGTACCGCATGGGCTTGGGGTGGCTGCACACACATACCAAAAAAAAGAGAGAGAGAAGACCCGTACCTCTTGCCACAAGAGAAAAACCAACTCAGAAGGAATCACAGCCCTACCTGTAAACCCTGAAACTATCAAACTCCTAGGAGGACACATGGGGGAAATCTCTGTGGCTTCGAGGAAGGCAAAGGCTTATTAGAAAAGACACCAAAAGAGCAAACCATACAAGAACAAACAGGACTTGGATTTCATCAAAACTGAGAACTTGAACTCTTCAAAGGACAGTGTTGAGAAAATGAAAGAGCGAAGGGGAATATTTGCGAAACGCGTAACTTGGTAAAAAGACTCAAATCTCAATCAACGAGCAACCCAATAAAAAAAAACAGGCAAAGCGTCTTGAGGAGACATTTCACCAGAGGAGACAAATTTATGGAAAATTAACTCATGAGACGGTGCTCACCAGCTTGAGCCCTCGTGGAAAAGGCAAATCAAACCCGCAAGGAAACGCCATCGTACCTGTATTTCATTGGGGGAACCACACCGTGCTGCTGGGGAACCACGTATTTGACTGCAAAACACGGTTTGGCCCCTTGAGAGACAACTGTGCTGCTGTGTATGACTCTGAACCTGTCCCCACCCCGTGACCCTGCAGTCCCGCCCCAGGTCCTTACCCAAGAGAAGGGAACAGGTTCCCACAGAAACCCGCGCAGCAGCTGACTCATAATCTCTAGATCCTGGAAGCGACCCAGCTGTCCCGCAACCAGTAAATGGGGCAACGGACTACAGAACGCCCGTAAAGCGAAGTGTTGCTCGGCCTTCCCACGGAAGACAGAGGAAGACAGAGCGCTGATGTCCTCGGCAGGGTAAATCTCAAAGGCATTGTCCCCGGGGACAGAAGCTAAGCTCGGAAGGCCACCAGCCGGATGAGTTCGTTTCTGTGGCCTTGCTGAAGAGGGGGATGCTGGAGACGGAGACAGACCAGGGGTTGTGAGTGTGGGAGGCGAAGGGGATGTTACGTCCAGAGGGAAATCTGGGGGGCTACTAGGCCTCTTCTGCCTTGTCTTGTGGTGGTTACATAGCTCTGTTTGTCCAAACTCACAGACTTGCACTCTGCAAAGGGTGATTTTTTCCTACCTATGGACTCTATCTAGAGGAATCTGCCCTCTCAGGGCCAAAGTTTAGAAGGAGCTTGGTTCTTGGTCACATTATAAAACTGCCGGCCTGGTCCCTCTACTTGGCTAAGCCAGTGGAGTCTAGTTTCGGTTACCTGGGCGACAATATCACCTTCAGCGGATGCTGTAGGCGCTGCTGAGCTGGGCCCTTCGCCAGCCCCAGGGGCCCCATCTGCACGTCCGCTTCCCGTTCCGTCCGCCTGCTAGTGAGGAGCGACCAGCTCTGGACGTTAACAGGTGGGGCCTTCGAGGCATAAGCACTCTCCATCCATCACTGTCACCACCCTCAGCACTGGGGCAATTAACGGATCATTCAGCAAACAATGTGACTTGCCACAGAGAAGTAAAATCAGCTGCGGAGGAAAAGACAATCCATTATCCTGCACCTTTTAGAAAATCGTTCCGATCCACTGCCGCAAAGCTCACAATTAATTAATGCTTTCCATGCCGTCTCAGTGAGTAACAATGTCCAGCTCCAGAAACCCTTCAAAAGAGAGCTGCATTTGAAGGATTTATTCCTGGGACAGCCTGCACCGACATATATTCTAATCCTGAATTTCTTAACGACCTACAAAGGGGAGTAAAGTGGAAATTGAAAAGGAAAGATGCTTGGATTTGAAACCCAGCTGAGTTGCAGGGCAGTTCTGTCAGGTGTTGGTGTATCAGTGACACAGCCCGTAACACCAAGGCTATCGTCACACCCTCCCTCAGAAGCTCCCCTTTAAGACTGTCACCAGGGAGCTTTCGGTTGCAAGTGACAGAAAATCCCACTCAAAACAGACTTAAACAAAAGGGGGAAACGTTATGTGTTCGGCCAAATTATGAAAAGTCCAGAGGAGAGTGCAGCCACAGCGCGGAGTCAGCCGATGTCCCCGGGAACCCAGTGTCGGTTTTTCAGTCCCCGCTCACCTTCATGGGCTCCACGCTGCAGGAATGGAGGAAGAGCGACGGCAAGAGTGGGCGTGTGGGTAAATCTAACACACGGCTCCTCCCCTCCCAAGTTCTGTCAGACAAGCTGGAAGTGAAAAAATAAAACATGACTGACGGGGTCTGCAATGTAAGCAGATGTGACAATGTACGCGGCAACTCGGCAGGAAGAGAACAGGACGAAGGGTCTATCGAGCGACCAGATTCCTACACTCAGACTGAGGGAGTGAATGTTGAGACCACACAGACCGTGAAAAGCTGAGGCTGTATTTGGTGATCCCTACAGTAACCACTAAAAATGTACGCAGAGGTATCGTCAAAATCAAAATGATAAATACAATGAAATGTGAAAATACACTCCAATAAACCCAAAGAAGTCAGAAGAGAGGAAACGGAGGAGCAACAAAACGAAGCAAACAGAAAAACAAATAAGGAGATGAGAGACCCAAATCCAAACGTATCAGTAACGAGGTTATACCCAATACACCAGTTATAAGACAGAAACTGTCAGACTGGCTTTTATGTGCTGTCCATAAGAAACTCGCTTCAGACAAAAGGAGAAAAGCTAAAAAAGTAAGGAAATGGAGAAAATATATACACGCGAACACTAATCCAGAAAATAAAAGCTGGACTGGTTATACCAATATGAAACAGGATAGACTTCAGAATAAAGAAGATCACCACAGATGAAGAGGAATAATACGTACATAAAAGAGTCTATCCGTCAGTAAGACATAACAATACCGTCTGCTTATGCCTCTAACTACAGAGCTTTAAAGCCCGTGATTGAAAAACAGACAGAATTCAGGGGAGAAATAGACAAATCCACAGAAATGGAGGCTTCAGTGCTCCTTTCTCCACAACAGATAGAACCAGGAGGTAGATAATTAGCAAGGGACTTAGAAGACGCGAACGACGTGATCTAGCATCTGGATCTAATTGGCATTTATAGAACACTCCACCCAACAACGCAGATACACAGTGCGCATGAGACATCCACCACAAGAGACCATATCCTGATCCATAAAACAAACCCTAGCCAATTTCGCCCTGGCTGGTGTGGCTCAGTGGACTGAGTGTCGGCCTGTAAACTGAGAAGTCGCTGGTTCGATTCCCAGTCAGGGCACATGCCTGGGTTGAGGGGCAGGTCCCCAGTTGAGGGCGTGTGAGAGGCAACTGGATCTCTCGCACATCGATGTCTCTCTCCTTCTCTTTCTCCCTCCCTTTCCCTCTCTCTAAAAGTAAACAAATAAAATTTTAAAATCTTTCTTAAAAATCTTAGCCAATTTAAAGAAGTGAACTCAAAGTATGCTTTCTGGACGTTAACAAAACTGAATGAGAAATCAATAATAGAAAAACAACAGGTAAATTTCCAAGCATTTGGAAATTAAACCATACCTTCCTAACCAATCCACAGGTAAAAGAGGAACACTCAAGGGAAATTAGGAAATATTTTGACCTGAGTGAAAAGGAAAATACAACACATCAAAATGCGTGGGGTATAGCTAAAGCAGTGCTCAGAGGAAAATGTATAGCACCGAATGCTTCTAGTAAAAGAAAAGATCCCAAATCAATAATCACAATGTCCAAGTGAAAAAACTAGAAAAGAACGAGCCAAACAAACCCAGACTGAGAAGAAGAGAAGAAATAAATTTGGCTAAGTCATTAGATACCACTAAAGATTTCTGAGCAGGTAAATGCTTGCAGAAATTAAGGCATCTCAACAATTTCCCTGCTTAGACAGGTCTGGTGGCATAGAATTGCTCACCAAAGAGGCTAGTTACCAATACGTCCCTTCCCATTATGACCCCAAGTAACTTCCCAACATTATCATCTTCTCTTCCTGTTTCCCAGCCAAACTCAGTGTCTCCGCTGCTGCCAGCTGCTCGCCTGCCCCTTGCTGCTCGCCTGCCCCTTGCTGCTCCCTCTGCTCACGTGGCTTCCGGGAGTCTCCTTGCCCATCTTCATCTTAAATTCACATCCCACCTGATGTTAGGGTAAGGTGCCTCTATCCTCAACCTTACACACTGAATGCATAATATCAACACACTGTTGTAAATGTCCTATGTGCGTTATTTTGTCTAATATTTCTAATAATTCTATGTGGTAGGTACTAACCATTTCTATATTTTATAAGTAAAGACAATGAGGCACAGACTGTTAAATAATTTCCTAAAGATCACACAAGTCATACAAAGAGGAACAGGAAGTTGACCCCAGGCTCCCCAGTTCGTGCTCCCCAGCCCTGAACTCCAGAGGATCCTGTCCGTGCCTCCTCGTGGCCCTCACTAAGTTCTACCTTGAATTTTGAGGTTTCATATCATTATCTTAACTCTTTGACTAGATTATTAGAATCCAGAGCACAAAGGTCAGGATATATCAGCTTTAGGGAATGGAGGGATGGTGTATTAGCTAGGGATCTCCAGAGAAACAGAAAATAGATTTTTAAAAAAGAAATAGAAAATAGATCGATGATAGGCAGGCAGGCAGACAGACAGATAGATGGTAGATAGATATGTAGACAGAGGATAAATAGATGATACATAGATAGATAGACAGACACAGAGCGACACGGAGATGAGATGGATTTACCACGAGGGATTGGCTCCTGTGAGTATGGATGCTGAGAAGTCACGAGACAGGGCTCAGCGTCCACCTTTCCTCTTCAACCTCCACCTCCCTTCCTGCAGCAAGGCTGCCGCGAGCACGCCCACACCCTCGCAGGAGCCATGCTGGGCAACGGCGATGTGTGGACAAGCTACCCAGCACCATAAGCCCGTCGCCGTGGCTGGCCCTGCACAGGACGCCCACCCTCCACAGCCCGCTGGCCACTAGCTTTGCAGAGGGTCAGTTTATTAACCAACATTTATTACTGAGCATGGGGGATGGAGCAGCAAACAAGGAAAACAGGTGTCTGCCCCCAGGGAGCTGGGATGGAGTCAAGGGGACAGAAGTGCAGAATTGTTAGGTGACCAAATTGCAAGGTGGCCCTGCTCTCCCTGGGCCTTCCATGGTGGCTGCTGGGAGATGTGGGCCCTTAGGGCTGACTGAGGCATGTCCCAGCCCAGCGGGACATGGGGGGCCCTCGAGGATGCTGGGGGGGACTCACTAGATGCTATCAGAGTATCAGGAAGGTGTGGACGTCCTCGTGGGAACAGGCTGCTGGGTTCCCAGAGCAGCCCTGCTGGGGGGCAGAGGCCATCCCAGGGGTCCTCCCAGCCTGAGGCCAAGTCAGTCACACAGGGCAGTTCATACTCTGCTGCACAGCATGGCCCATGATCCCCTGAGAATTCGCACACTACCCATGAGAACCACTTTGGAAACCACCCGCAGAACCAAAAACGTCCTGTGGACTCTGGGCTGTGATGGAAAGGGGGTTGAAATACCACTTCTGAGCAGGCTTTCGAAAGTGGGGTTATCTCCGCTTCCGGAGCCGCCCCGGGGCCTAGAGGCTGGGGCTGGTGGTAAAGGCCCTCTCCCTGCCCACACACTGCCCAGCGGCCCTGGCTCACCCCGCTGTCTGTACCCCGCAGCTCTGCTGAGTGTGCGTGGGCTGCAGGTCCCAGCCAGGGCAGCAGGAACAGGGCCAGGCAGGAGGCAGCTTAAATTCACAACTTAAAAAAGAGAAACAGGAAGAAGCAGCCTCTCCATTTCCCTTCCCGTCCCAGCTATCATGACCTTTCCGGAATGAAAGGCGCCTTCCTCTGTCTTATCCTCTGAGGACCTGGAGCACAGTGAGACCCAACAGGACACTCAGGCCTTCGAATTCCATCCACACCCTGCTCTTCAACGTCATTGCTGGGGATTCAGTAGATTGGCAGGTGCTTCAGCCAGTACCTGTGACAAGGGAGGGGAAGGGACTCATGAAAACCCACCCTTCACAGCTGGCAGAAATCTCAGCAGGGTGGGTTTTTTTTTTTTTAAATCTCTCCCAAAAGCAGCAAAGACAACTTTACATGGAATTCAGTTGATAATACAGCTCAAGGGTCCCACTGCCTCGCTGGTCCTAAAACCTTTGGCAAACCCTGGGAGGGAAGAATTTAACCAGCTCCCCAGCTGTTCGATTTCATTCCTGGCCAGTCTCATTTTCCACAAAGACATCCTGTAAAAATTCCGGAGACCACGGGGCATCTCACTGTCTCTAAAACAAAGGGACAGGCGCCGCAGGCTGCTCAGGGGGTGTGACGTGCCTGCCATCAGAAAGGGCACACACACACACACCTGGGTGACAGGGGTGGGGTGTTGCTGATAAGGATTTGGAGGCTTGGCTGAGAGCGCCAAGGGCTCCCCCCATGTGTGTATAGGTTTGGGGTGCAGGAGAAAAGGGGTGAAGGGGGAAGGATGCTGATGTTCAAATTGTACTTTGAAACAGTGCTCGACACCTTCGTCCTGGGGACACGGGGACAGAAGAAGACATGACAAGTGGTGACTCCTGTTAACCATCGGACACTTTCACAGCTGCCCAGAGAACTAAGACACGCAAAGAATGAATGCCGCCATCTGGATTATTTGCTCTCTGTGGCCCTAAAGTTGGGGTGTCTGCAACCCACACTCGAGGCGCTGTCTCACTCAGAACGGGAAGAATGTTTGCGAGCGCACAGCTCTTGCGCCCTGAGCTCATCGGTGCATCTCCCCCCCAACGAGGGCCGGCTGCCCTGCGGCGTTGACAGGAAACACACCGTTTCCGCCCTCCTCGGAGGCCACACTCCTAACGGTCCTGCTGTCCAAGGTGTCTGGTGGGTTACTTTAAACTACTTAATTACTATTAATATCCACACGCCGGTTGCAGAGGTTTCGCTTATGTGCTTCATTCATTTTCTGTCCCTTTAGGTAATTATTCCTATAATAGCAGCAACTACCCTTTTTAAAACTTCCCTGTACACGCACTCAGAAGCTATCAGACATGAAGCAAGCCACGCAATGTTACAAATGTAGAAAATGACACCATTTCTAATCTATTAAAATTAATGACATTAAGTCACTTGAATAGCAGTCCCTGCTGAGAACGTTGGGTTCGGGACCCAAACCATACCCTGCAGTGGAAGGCAGCGGGGCTGGCCAAAGCCCACCTGGAAACTGGGCTGTGTCCTAGGGCAAAGGGTTCCCAACCCATGTAGTGACGGCTTCGGGGAAACCTCTCCGAGATCGGAAGACAAGACGTCTACAGAGCACCAAGCCCCCAGAAGGACGTTACCTGGGAAACATCCTTCCCGTGTGTGCCGATCCTTGGCATATCAGGACGGCGCTCTGACCAACTGAGGTATCTGGCCGGGGCTGAGCATGTTTCCTTAATCTGTTTCTTTTTTAAAAAACCCACTTCCTGTTCCAGCCCTGCTTGAGCCTTTGAACAACAGCCCCCTCACTGGCCACAGTGACAAAGCGTGGAGGCCTCGGCCAGTGTGCCTGGCGGCGCCCCCATTCGGGGAGAAACAGCGCCACTCACACTTTGCTTTGCCGAAGCTCAAGTCGGTGGTGTCTGGTGAAGAATTTTGAATTGGTGAGTCCAGGCAGCACAAGGAAACAGCATCGACGTGCCACAGAAATGTTGATAACCATGTACAGGGCGCGTGTGTACTTTATTTAAGGGGAAGAATAGGGTGTAGAGGCGACTGGATGTACGCTCTCGGGGAGAACGCAAGGCCGACAATCGCAAGGACAGATTCGCGTCATGAGGAGGCAGCCAGACTTCTCCGTGTGTGTGTCACTTGCCCAGGACACTTCCGTCAAGATGACTGCAAATTTTCTGGCTGCGCCAGTGATGCTGTCACCGCACAGAATTCCCGTGGGACTGGGTGGGGACGCGGGGTGGCCACGTTCCCGAAGGCAGATACAACCGACACACAAGGACACGTGGCAACTGTTACGCCGTTGGACAGCAGTGGTTCAAGCCGCTCACCAGCTGCTGACTCTTGTGGTCCTCGGGAAGGCTGAAACAGAGTGAAGAGGGGCTGGACGTCACGGAGGAAGGCAGAAGCTCACAGAGGACGCGGAACCTGGAAGGACACTTGCCAACAGAGTGGCAAAGTTTGACCTATCACCGAGGGCCGGAGGGCTGCCACCGCATTGGGTGAGAACACGAGGAAAATGCGTGGGTCACAGCAGAGAAAGTGTAGCAGAGATGAGCTGCAGGCCCAGCTAGACCGTCCTGAGCACAGCTCTGCCCTCCCAGTGCTCCTGAGCTCTCGGTGCCACTCCCGGGGAAGATGCAGGGAGAAGCCGGCCGCTCTAGGACGGTGTCCCTCGGAGTCATTGCAACAGTTTCTGATCAACGTCGCAGAGAAATGGGGATTATTTTCATCTCAGGCACCAAGGAAAGGAATGGGAGAGAGAGAGTAGCAACGAATCAGTCCAGGCAAATGAACACATAGGAGAAAGGAGACCTCCCAGGGCAACAGGGGGTGGAGGGGGCAGAGTGGCTACTGCTTTTCCAAAAAGGAACCCAGATGCTCGTGTGAAAAATCCTCAAAATGACAGGGATTTTAGGAAGCTAAAAGAAATCCAAGATTACTCATCCCGGCAATGGAAGCAAGTTGTGGAGCTGCATGAATCCTGGAGACTCCCGAGATCCCCAGATGCCTCAGAAGTGGCTGAATGTGCCAGTGGCCTCCGGGGTCTGCAGTCCTGGGCAGCAGCTACCAAAAGGAGTGAGGTGCACGGCACCAACACAGGAGGGGCCCCAGACACGCTGCACGGACGCTTCGGAAGCACTTTTGTGAACACCTACACACACATAGACAGTTTTCCTCTGCACGTGTGCATGGAAAGGCACATGGAAATTTCCGGAAGGATAGGCCGCTGTTAGAAGACGGGATACCTCAGGAAAACAGAGGGAGGGGCCAAATGTCAAAGAGGGCCTCCAGCCTTGTATGCGACACTTCACACCTTCACAAGAAGGACGGACCCAGCACCCGGCTTCATCAAAATCCTGTTATGCAGGAGTTCGGCTCACATCCTGGGCTTCTCCTTTCAAGAAGCCGGCTGGTTGCTCTGCTCTTGTACAGGTGGTGTTCCACTCATCTCGCTTCCCCGAATGCACAGCGTTCGCCCTCAGCGACGTTCAAGAATTTGAAATCAATGGCCAAGAAACCTCCCTCTTCCCAAACCACAGAAGCCGAACGCACCCGCTACTTTTGCCCAGAAGCAGAAAACAAAGACTATTCTTGACGCGTTTGCAGACTTTAAAATAGCAGATGAGGGATCACCATATGTTCGGAAGGCTCCTGACCTCTATTTACCTCTATATTTAGCGCGAGGTTCTCCGGATGAATAACGGCTTGTTTGGGGAGCCGTCGGCAGCCCGGCACAGCAGCGTCTGCCTTCTTTAGGAAGAAACCCGGCTATGTTTGGGAAGCCGCAGCCCCCACTCCTGCTGCCCAGTTGGCACTTGCTGGAGGTGCCATCCCTCGGAAGTGAGTCCAAGCTCGGAGTGTGGGTCTCTGCTGGGGGCCAGAGGGAACACATATCAATACGACAGACCACACCTGCCCCACCCACAGCATTCCCGGTCTGCCTGCGGGGCACAGGATGGACAGAAGGACAGAGAGGAAGACCACACGAGGAGCATGTGATCGGCAGACCCCTGAGGGTGTCTCTGCCCTTGACTATGGGAGGGGGGGCCGTGGGTGTGCTTATCAGCTGTACGGACTGCAGCACCGGAGAGGATTTCCTTCACCACCGAGTGCATGCTCAGCAGGGCCAGAGCGGTAGCAGTCGCCCCACTGCACCCCGGCATTGAGCCCTGACACTGTTTTCCCTGTATTCTGTGAAGAAGGAAGCCAACCTGTGAAGACAGATCAGCCAGAGACATCCTGCCCTTCGGCGTTGGTTGGGTTCCCCTGGAGTAGGGCGTCCGCTCTCTGAGGACGGGGCTGCCCAGCGAGGGACAGTGCCAAGAGGGCTGTTGAAGGTGGGCTGGGGGCACAGGAAGAAGATGGAAGGCTCAGGGCAGAGCTGCTGCTGGCCCAGGGACGCTGTGAAAAGATGAGCCGCGGATGGCCAGTCCGCATGTGACGGATGGCTCCACACCTTTGGTCAACAGGGAAATGCACATTAAAACCATGACAATGCCCACCACACACCCCCCAGAGCGGGTACAGCCACAGAGCCTGACTGCTCCCAGTACTCTCCCAGCTGCGGGGACCGGAGCTGAAGGTGCTGCGGGGGTCCAGGGAGCAAGGTCCTCCCTGCCAGAGAGCGTGGGGACTCCTTCTGTGCAACATCTTCTGATCCGGGGCGGGGGGGGCGGGGGGTTGACAAAGAAGCTGCAGATTCTAAATTTTGCGTAAAGCCTTCTGATTTCTCAATTCAAATATTCTGGAGAAGACGGACACAGGTCCAAGGAAGCCAGCCTCTGCATCACTGACCAGCTTTCAAAAGGGATGCCACTAAGAAAATGACACCCGGGGTCAGAGGTCATCACAGACATTTACGTGGCGTCATCCGCCTCCGCTGGTGATTAAACGACTTCTGTCGGCCCTGTGTCCCCTTGCTGACCACTCTTCCTGAGACACTTCCTACAGACCCACAAACCAGCCAAGAGCCTCGGAGCTCCCGACCTCACTGCGCGGCAGAAGACACTGGTCCGTGAGCATTGTGCCGCCCTGCTCCACGTGGAGAACAGAGCTGTCCACTCTGGGAAAGGAGGGGTGTGGCTCCCCAGAGCTTTCCAGATAAGCCTGAGCCCCTCGAGGAGGGAAGAGTCAGAACCGCCTGGATGCATTGTGGGAGCCACGCACAGACAACGCCCGTCTCCAGCTCCTGCACCTCCCTCCAAAGCGCAGTGTCTCCGAAGAAACAGAGCAGCCAGGCTGACGCGGACAGGCTGTGGGAGGCGATTCCTGTCTATCTCTCTGAAGTGATTACGGATCGATGTGCTTTGCCAAAAAGCCAACGCCTAGCCTGCTCTTGGCATTCCCCTGTCCCTCCTTCTCTTATTTTTATTTTTTTTTGCAATTAGGGAAACAGTGGATGATGATACATGCTCACGTCTCGGCCGGGCCATTTCCCTCTCCCTCCTCCCCGGTCCCCCAACCACCCAGCTTTTCCCGAAATCCCCTCCCTGTGGGGAAACCCGACATCTGACCCCAGCTGCTTCCTTTCGCTGGTTATGGGTTCTCTTGGTCCAAACCGTAGACACTCCGAGCCCTCCCAGCGAGAAGTGGAGATTCCAGGTCCAGGCCCGAGCCAGTGGCCTCACGCAGGGCAGTGAGTGGAGGGGGTTGGAGGCCCAAAGCCTAAACCCCAGCTCCGCCACTGTCACTGGAATAACCCCTCAGCCTGTCCCCTGCACTTCCTCATGTGTCAAGTGGAAACAGTTACTTACTCCAACGGCGCATGTGAAGGATTACGCACGATTATATTTGCAAAGCGCCCAACGTACACTAGCTGCTCAGCCAACAGGAGCGCCCACCCAGCCTCAGAAGGACGGTGTTCCTGGACCCACAGGCTCCATCCTGGGATCTAACGGAGGTCACCTTCCTACCGGTCCAGAGCCAGCCACCCTCTCCTTCCGGCAGACCCTACGGCACCCCTGCTGGTGCCCCTGCTTCCCCGTGGGATCATATTAGCCTCATCACCAGTCAGGGAATGTGAGCCACAGTGACACTGCTCATTGGTCCCCTCTGCTCCCATCCAGGCTGTGGCTTTCAGACACCCGAAAGGCACCTCCTCCCTGTCTTTTCTGCTTGGAGGCCAGGGACTCGGGCATGCGGGAGCCCCCACAGGAAGGGCCTGGCTCCATGAGTCACAGACAGGTGTCACCAACAAGGGGCAGCTGCCACGGAGTGCAGCATCGAAAGAAACTTTTTATTTTAAATGTCTTGGAGGAATGTGCCATTGTGCATGGGCACAGCAGAAGGAGACATTCTACCCACTCTGGAAGCTGAAGGGGACAAGACCCCCACCTCCCCAGCGGGCACAGCCCAGACCCGAGGATGTGGGGTCTGTGGGCAATGGCAACACTGTCCCAGCCTGGCCTCGGTGGTGCCTCCCACCGCCCAGCCTTCCCCGCCCCGCGGTTGGCTCTGTTTTCTGAGTCTGACTCTCCAGGCCCCAGTCACTTGGTGAGCCCCCAACATCCTTCCCAAATTTTCCTTCCTGCCTCAAAGCCGGCCAGGCTACAGCCTGCAAGCCGGGGCCCCATCGGGGAAGCAATGTTTGCAGGGTTTGTTCTCAGCTGAGTGGCCACCCCTCCTCCCACAGCCAGATGTGAGGCAGCACTGAGGGCACGCCCTTGGCGAGCCCTCAGCAAACTTGTCTTGTGAATTTATGACCCAGGCCAGACAGCCAGGCCTGGTCATCACTTGGCAGAGAAGGACCCGGGAGGGAGGGGCTGAATTCCAAGAAGGTCAAGGCCAGGCTGCTTTCCTAGGGGCCACACACAGCCCTCCCAGCTGAAGGCTGTGTCTTGGGAGAGGGAACCTCCAGGGACAGTTGGTCACAAGACCCAGCCCTGCTGTGGCTCTCTGGATGAGCCTCCTCCCAACGCCCTGTGCCTGAATTGGAATGAAACCTCCCTCTACACAAATCACTAGTTATAAAATCAGAGCCGGGGAGGTGCAGAGGAGGGAACGCAGAGACCCTGTCCTGCTCTGCGTGGAGCCGGCTGGCACCGGAAACACAAGGAGGGTCACTTCGTGCGTCACACAATGTCTAATCGCTGCACCGTGCACCTGAAGCTGTGACAACATTGCATATCACCTGTGACTGAAAATAAACTTAGTTAAAAAAAGAAAAGCTCCTGTGTATTAACGGGGTGAGACTGTGCCGGCCCCTATAACAAGCAAGCCCAGCACATGCAGGCAGACGCTTACTCCTCGGACACAGGTGCACCACATGGGGCCTCAGGACACCAGACCTGGGGACCAGCGCCCCCCAAATGGCCCGTCTCCATCAAGCTGGTGGAAAAGATGGGAAAACTTCTACGGGTTGTCCTGGGAGATTTACAGGTCAGGACGGGACATATCACCTGCCGTGGCTACTCACCTCCCATCAGCTACACCTTAACTACAAGGAGAGGCTGGGGTGTGAAACCCTGAGTCCACCAAGAAGAGAAAGCAGTGGCCAACAACAGCCCCACCGCACGGAGACCCCCGGCCGCAGCGAGCAAACCCTGCCAGCTCTGTGGCCGGAGGTCACAGGGTTGGATGGGACTGGCATTGCGGGTGGCACCCATCCTCTCCTGGGACGGGACGGGACGGGACGGGAGATGTGGGGCCGCTCCCATGTTGGCCAAGGAGATGTACAGGCAGTTTTCAGGGCATCGAGCTAACGAACTCCGGATGCCGGCGCGGGGCTCTCCTCACTGACCCTCAGTGCTCAGAGACTGTGCACAAACCTGAGCCCTGATGTCCCCGCCTCTGTCGACAAACTGAGGAAAAAGTGATACAGAAAACAACTCGTCACATGCTACGTAATGACGCTTCAGTCAATGACAGACCAGAGGTGCCAATGGAGCTGTGAATGTCCACGGTCCAGTGACACCGTGGCCACAGCAACATCACAGCAAAACACGTGCTTGGTGTAAACACACCCACCAGGCTGCCAGTCACGTAAAGGTCTGGCAGGTACAGCGGGGTTGGTGGGGGGGCCGTACTGTGCAGGCTGGTGTGAGCCACCCTGCGCTGTTCACGGGACAGATGTGTCCCCACTGTTAGCTGGCTGTGATGGGCACCCTGGTTCCAGTGGTTCTCTTCACAGCTAAAGTTGGTTGTTGGCAGTAAGTTGCTACCCCTGAAGTCTGTCTCCTTCTCTTTGGGGGTCTGTTGGCTCTCGGGTCCTTTCTCCAAGTGTGGAAAGGATGAGAGAGTCACGGAGCCAGGGATGGCCAGTCTAATACCTCCGAGACAAGAGGCAGACACAGCACACACAGTCTGTGGACACCTGTCCCCACGGCCACCTCAGCACCCCACGGGTGGAAGGCTCCTCTGCGCTCCTCGGAGCTACATTGCGACTTCGTTACCATTCCCACCCTGCACACGTCGGGTGGGGACTCACGTCCAGCTCCGGCGAGACCCCCGGCGATGGGGAGGCAGGTGCCGTCCCTGCCTGCTGCGCTGATTTCACCTGAAAACAAACTGAATAGTACATGTGGCTGGCTGCGGGTCTTCAGCTTCCACTGGCGTCTCTGCAGAATCAGTGTCAGAAATCTATGGCAACCCCTCCCCCGTAGTTTCCCCGGCCTCGAGCTGCCTGCCCTCTTCTCTGCTGCCCTCATGTGGGGACGCCAGCCCGGCCTGGCTTCTGGGGCCCACGTGACTGGGGCCCATGCCATGCAAGGCAGCACATCAAATGCAGACGTGCCACACTCACCGCAACAAGAGGGGGCGTTAGTCTCTGCTTCCCCCTAATCATGTAGTACCCTTGCATTTTCCAACCAGGCAGGATGATCCGGGCCTTGGGGACCCCCAACATCCTGCCAGGTTCCCCCGTCCTCGCCATCCTTGGGCCCAGAGTGTTCCCACCCTCACGGCATTCCAGCCACGGGGACCTCCCAGTTCTCCCAGGAAACCCTCATGCCCCTTGCACCAGTGGCTTTGCACGCACAGCTCCGTCACCCAGGGCTGGTCTGCACCCACCAACTCCTGTGGCTCCCGCAGCCCCGTCAGGAGTTCTCTCCCAATGCCAACCCGGCTCAGGCCCCAACACGCGTTTGCCGTGACCGTGGCACGGAACGTCAGCAGTCGCCTGTCCCGTGACTGTTGGTGCTGAAGCTGAAATAACAGCCTCCACCAGACAGGCCCAGTCTCATTCGGCATTTCTCTCTGGGCACCGGCACTGCCGGGCCTCCTGACACAGAGTGGGCACTCAGTGACCTTGGGTGAACCGAGACCTCAGGGTCAAGTGGGGTCACAGAACCAGTGGCCACAGCAGAGTTGGCGGGGCTGGAGGACGTGCAGTCACCAGCCTTGACCTGCTGGGTCAGCAGGGGCCTCTGAACAGGCTCCCAGGTGAGTCCGTACTCGCCGACCTGTGAGAAGCTCAGACGTCGCCTTGGAAAAGCACAAAACCCCCAGGAAACGGTTGCAGCTTTCATCTGGGTCCTTTTGCTAAAATATTGCCCTTGTCTCTTCCCAAGCTCCGGGACCCGGTGCCCCGGCAAGGCTTAGGGGCCCCTCGAACAACAGGCACTCGATGGAGCCCTGTTATCCTAAAGCCACCTGGATACCATGGAGGATTCCTGGGTGTCGGGGACTTTCCTGGTGACCCACAGCTACTGTGCCATGTTCCTCAGCCGGGAAGCACTGGCCCTTCAGGAAGCCGGGCTCACTATGCTGCATGTTAAGGGGCTGGCCTGCCAGAGACACAGTTCCATTTATTTCAGGGCCCCGGGCCTGGCGTGTGGGATGACCTCCCTGATGCCCCCAGGAGGCAGACATCAGACCCTCAGAGGACAGCACTGTGCCCGCTGGACGGTGGCATCCTGGACAACATTCCCGGCCATGGACGTGGGGGTGGGGTGACGGCATGGCCCAGGTGGCCAAGGGGTCACACTGCTGGTCCCTGTGGCCCCCTGTGCTGTGGAGTTTGGAGCCTGTAGAACCTCATTCGTGAGGAGCAGGTGGCACCAGGTGCTGCCCCCCCACACCCCATGCAGCCTGGGTAACATCATCTTACCTGCTCGTACCTGATCCACACTCAGGGCAGCTTGGTGCCCTACTAACTTATAGATCCACACTGTGGTTGCTCATAACAGGGGGCTCCTGTGTGCCCCCTTTTTAAGAAGGTGAACTGGAGAGGCAAGTGCCCTGGACCAGTTGTTGCAGATCCTCGCCACCCACGTGTGACTGCCAGCATGGAGTGTGAGCGCCCCCATGTGGCTCCCAGGGAACTCGCACCATCAGTGAGCTAGCCCTGTATTCTAAGCACTGGCCAAGAGCCAATGGTGGGGGGGAGTGGGGTTTGGCGCCCATGAGAAGTACCTTCTGGTGGACAGCAGGTGCCTGGAACGAGCACAACATGCACCTGTTGAGTCCCCAAGACAGGAGCTGGGGCACCCAATACGAGGCCGGGTGGGTAATGGGTCTTGTGCATCAGATGGGTGAATGAAAATAAACAGAAAAGAGACTTCCGGCCAAGATGGAGACACAGGTAGACACACTGTGCCTCCTCGCACAACCGAAAGAAGGACAAGAACAAATTTTAAAACAAAAAACAACCAGAACTGTCAGAAAATCAAACTGTATGGAAGTCTGACAACCAAGGAGGTAAAGAAGAAACATTCATCCAGACCAGTAGGAGGGGCAGAGACGGGCAGCTGGGCAGAGAGGACTCGTGGCAAGGCAGTGGCTGGCAGACGGGGCGAGGTGGCTGCTGGTGGACCGGCTGTCCCACACCCAGATAAACCGGGAGGAACAACTGGGGAGCAAGACAGACTCCACAACCCAGAGTTCCAGTGGGGAAATAAGGCCTCAGAGCCTCTGATTGAAAACTCCTGTGGGGATTGAGGTGGCGGCAGCGGGAGAAACGCCCAGCCTGACCAGAGGGCTCGTTGGAGAGACCCACAGAGTCCTAGAGCGTACACAAGCCCACCCACTTGGGAATCAGCACCAGATGGGCCCAATTTGACTGTGGGTAGTAAGGGAAAGCCGGAGGGGTCCCCTCTCAGACCCCTCCCCCACAAACAGCGTCACAACGCAGCGACGTGGCTGCCCCGCCCTGGTGAATACCTAAGGCTCCACCCCTTACATGTAACAGGTGCTCCAAGACAATAAAAATGGCCAAAATGAAAGAACAGATCAAAGCTCCAGAATAAATACAACTAAGCGACACAGAGATAGCCAACCTATCAGATGCACAGTTCAAAACACTGGTAATCAGGATGCTCACAGAACTGGTTGAATTTGGTCACAAAATTAGATGAACAAATGAAGGATACGATAAGGGAAATGAAGAAAAACGTACAGGGAACCAACAGTGATGGGAAGAAAATCGGTACTCAAATCAATGGTGTGGACCAGAAGGAAGAAACAAACATTCAACCAGAACACAATGAAAAAACAAGAATTCAAAAAAATGAGGAGAGGCTTAGGAACCTCCAGGATGTCTTTAAACGTTCCAATATCCCAATCATGGGGGTGCCAGAAGGAGAAGAGAAAGAGAAAGAAATTGAAAATTTATTTGAACAAATAATGAAGGAGAACTTCCCCAATCTGGCAAAAGAAATAGACATCCAGGGAGTCCAGGAAGCTCAGAGAGTCCCAAAGAAGTTGGACCCAAGGAGGAACACACCAAGGCACATCATAATTGCATTACCCAAGATGAAAGATAAAGAGAGAATCTTAAAAGCAGCAAGAGAAAAAGAGACAGTAACCTTCAAGGGACTGCCCATAAGACTGTCAGCTGATTTCTCAAAAAAAACCTTGCAGGCAAGAAGAAGCTGGCAAGAAGTATTCCAAGTCATGAAAGGCAAGGACCTACATCCAAGATGACTCTATCCAGCAAAGCTATCATTTAGAATGGAAGGGCAGATAAAGTGCTTCCCAGATAAGGTCAAGTTGAAGGAGTTCATCATCACCAAGCCCTTATTATATGAAATGTTAAAGGGACTTATCTAAGAAAAAGAAGATTGAAAATATGAACAGTAAAATGACAACAAATTCACAGTTATTAACAAATGAACCTAAAACAAAAACAAAAACAAACTAAGCAAACAACTAGAACAGGAACAGAATCACAGAAATGGAGATCACACAGAAGGTTATCATCAGGGGAATGGGTGGGGAGAGGGGGAAAAGGTACAGGAAATAAGAAGTATAAATGGTAGGTAGAAGATAGACAGGGGGAGGTTAAGAATAGT
>VMDR010017214.1:0-20317 GCA_007922815.1 Macrotus californicus | reverse complement strand
TTTGTCCCCATGAAGGAGACTAGTGCATAAAAATTCCTTTCTAAGAAAGGAAATGACATTTAAATAAATCACCAATTAGATGGAGTAAAAAAGTATTTCAATCCTATACCGATCAATGTACTGTTCTGTTTCAGTTTTTCCTTTATGCATGTAATTCTAGAGGAGAAAAGATTTAACTTATACTGAGTCTAACAGGACTACTGGAAGAAAAAAACCTATCTGCTCTGACCTTGAGAGGTTAGGCTTTTGTAATATAACAAATACACAGTCTAGACAGTAGAGGTTCAATTCTAGCTTTTGAATGAACATGTTTTGAAATGATTTTTCTATATTGGGTCAGTTATTTCAATCAGGAATCACCAACTCCATATATTCAGAAGGTTACTGGCCTGTAACATGGCACATTTTTATTTTTTTCTTTTGATTTTTTATTATTTCAGAGGTGGGCTAACCTCCCACCATCACTAGCCTGTACAAACTAGACTCCACAGTTTTGCCCTATTTTCACCACAACAATAATGGTATTGTTGGTGAAATACATTTTACTACATTTGTAAAATTTCAAGACAGAAAAGGAATTCTCCAATGGCCCCAAACATACAATAACAGTAGATAGATAATACTTAAAAAAAAATCTTAAGCAGTTTAGAAATCAAAATTTACTCTGGGGCATCTGTGCTATAAATGCCGACATGGGGAAACTAACATGAGGGTCTCACTTAAAATGTTGCAGGTGAAGCTGAAACTCTTGCATTTGGTTCTGAAGTAATTCCAGGTCCGCAGCAACCTGTGCCTCCCAGTATGGGCAGTCCAAATCCTAGCTGGAAGAAATCTCCATTTTTTGGTTCTCAGGAATTCTAAGGATTACATTTAATCAAATGTGAGCTCACAAAAAAGAAAAAAATCAAAGTAATAAAACACATAAGATATAAACCACCACAACTGAGAGTGTTTATAAATAACAAACATGTCTAGACTTCCAAGGACTTAAGAAACTGCAAATATTAAACATCACTCTGTTGGTCACTACCTACCTATTAGCACAGCTTAGAGAAAAAGTATTCTTATCGATACCTGGTGCTTTGGAGAATGCAGAGAAACTGAATTTCTCATGCATTTTCGGTAGGGTTTTAGAATGATACAGACACTCTAGAAAACTGTTCACCCTTATAAAACATACAATTACCATTTGACCAAAGAATCGCATATTTGAGCATGTATTTCTGTACAAAACCTGCACACACATGGTCACAGCAGTTTTACTGGAAGGAATCCAAGTGTACTTCCATAGGCAAATGATTGAATGGTTTGTGGTTCAGACAGTGGAACCCTGTTCATCAATAAAAAGGAAGGAGCTATTAATGCAACAACCTAGGTGGGCTACAAGGGTATTATACTTTCTGAAAAAGGCCAATTTAAAAAAAAAATGCATACTATATAATTCCATTTCTATAACATTCTTGAAATAATAATAATAACAATTTAGAGACAGAGAACAAATTAGTGGATGACAAGGCACATGCATGAAGTAAGATTTGAATATCAGAGTTCCTTCCTCAACAGTCCTGTATCCGGAATCGGAATACGGGGTAAAACTGCAGAGCCTACACACACACACATACACATATACATGTTATATATCATGTCAGTTTTCAGGAAAACTGTTGAGAGTTTTATGGGTCCTGTGTACCTTTACTGCAGTTCTCTGTGTGTGATACAGAGAGACCTGATCCGATCACTGTAGGGTGTGTAGGCTGGGCTGGCAGGAGAAGGTTGCCTAGGCGATGTTGGTAAACAGTCTAGGGCGGGACTGACTGAAAAACTGAGTGCCCCCACAGTGCATGCGTGGGATCACGGGTCAGACGATTTAAAATAAAAAGAGGGCAGAGACCAGCTCTCAGTCTCTTCTTCCTCGAGGATGCCTGGATGATCGTGCTGCGGCTGCCTGCGTTCCCCAACCGACAGTATTTTGGATGGGAAGAAACTCCAGTGCAGCCTAGGATCAGGCAGGCCTGGGAGAGGGTGGCAGGGTTCTTCTTCCTTGGGTGTTCCTGCCTGTTGGGCTCTGAGTAGAAGCCTGCCATTCTTCCAAAATTGTGTAGCTTTTGCATCTTATGTTTTAGTTTGTAAGCTGACCCTATAGAAATAAGATAATTAAAAACCAACAAGTGAAATGATACAACTCACATGTTAAAGACTTTAGCCTTAATTGATGGGTTTAAGTGATTAAAGCTGTAACTAAGGAGTTAAAGAGTTTAGCCTTTACTTTTTAATTATTGGTAGATTTTAGAGAGAGGAAGGGAAAGAGAGAAACATAAACTTGTTGTTCCACTCATTGATGCATTCATTGGTTGCTTCTTGTATGTACCCTGGCAGGGGATTGAACCCACAACCTTGACATATAAGGAAAATGCTCTAACCAACTGAGTACCTGGCCAGGGGATAAAGAGTTTAGCCTTATTTAAAAGGTTTAAGTGATTAAAGCTGCAACTAAAGATTTAAGATTTTAGCCTTAGTTGATAGGCTTCAGTGACTAATAAATATGGAAAGCTGTCATTACAAAATTGTGTAGCTTTTGAATAAAGATGCCTTTATTTTATCACCAAACCTTTGCCTCTGGAATTTTGTCTAGAGGGTGGTGGTGAACAGCATGACCTTGCTTGCTGTTTGGAAACATATGGATCTAAAATTATATAACAATAAAAATTTAAAAAAATCCACCATGGGGGGATGAAAACAGCTATGAATTTCATAAATTAAAAAGCTGCTAGCCTAGAAGAAAATAGCTAAAAAGAAGTTAAAGAATATGAAAGTAATGTTAGGAGACATAGAAAATGGAATGGAAAGTGTGACATAAGTCTAACTGATGTACCAGAGAAGTGTGTAGGAAGAATGAAGGAGAGGCAATATTAAATATATATATGTGTGTGTATGTGTATGATACGTTCCAAAAATGATGAATGATATGAATCCACATAGAAGGATGTTCACAATATAACATGTTGTAAGAAAATTGTAGAATACCAAAGGGAGGGAGAAAGGATATTAAAAGTGAGGTCATAAAAAGAAGAGAGAAAAACAAAGATCACTGAAAAAGCAAGAACACTTCGACCCATGGTTTTTAAAGAGGGGGAGCTGCTCATTTTAGTTACTGAGTGTGTCTAGGCATCAGCAGTTTAATACTCCTCATGTGTTTCAGAGACATGGATTTGGCCTGAGAGCAAGCTTTTCTAATGTAAACAGGTATGACAGGAACCAGTGGAATGCTATCTTCAAAATTCTGAGGAAAAATAAAATTCTGAATTACACCGAACAAAATTAGAATGCAATAAAGACATTTCCAGGTAGAAAAGAAACTGAGTGTTTAATACAACAGACCTTTATCAAATACATTTCTAAGAGATATAGTACGAAGGGAGGAAAATGGCTCCAAAAGGCTTGAAAGTTAAATAAGAGTGGTGAGTAGAGAAATTGGTAAGCATGTTCATAAGTGCAACATGTACCATATTTTGCCATGTATAATACTCACCCATTTTTTTGTTTTTGGCCCAAACTTTCAGGAAAAAAGCTTTCATTTTAATCTTTTCATTCATTCATTTAATTATTTATATTTAGATACTTATTTTTTGTATTATAAAGGAATTTTAGAATTTATTTTTGAACATATTATGCTACAAGAAATTTTATGTAACAAATAATTATAAAACACCAGAACAGATACAATGTATTTCATGTACTACCCATGTATAATGTGCCTCCTTATTTTTCCCTCAAAAATTTGGGCAAAAAAGTGCAGATTATACATGGCAAAATATAATATTATCTTTAAAACTAAATGACCACCACCACAATAATAATCTCTGTATAAGGTTTAAAAACATATATATGCTCTGACTGGCTTATTTCACTTAGCATAATGTTCTCCAGGTCCATCACGCTGTTGCAAAGGGCAATGGTTTCTTCCTCTTTTACAGCTGAGTAGTATTCCATTGAGTAAATATCCCATAGTTGTTTTATCCACTAATCTACTGATGGACACTTGGGCTGCTTCCCTATCTCAGCAATTACAAATAATGCTGCAGTGAACATAGGGGCACTTATGTTCTTTTGAATTAGTATTTTGGATGTCTTTGAATAAATCCCTGTATGATTTCACTCATATGTGGAATCTAATGAACAAACTGAACTAACAAGAAAAATGGAGGCAGACACATAGACAGAGAGTAGGCTGACAGCTCAGGTGGGGAGGGTGCTTAGGGGGTGGAGGGATTGAACAAAAAGGAAAAGTGACTCATGGGCGTAGACAACAGTGTGGTGATTGTAGAGGGGAGGGTTGTATAAGATAAGGGGGATAAATAGTAATGGAGAAAACAATGAAAATTGCAAAAAATAAAAACATATATATGCTGAATAATATTTTATGTAAGTCCGAAAGGGCTGATCAGTTTTAAAGTCTTTTGAAGTATTCAAATCACTTGTGGTCACAGATGATAACATATTGACTAACCTGAGGCAATAATAAGTCTGTATGATAAACCCTCAGGATTACTCACTGTCTCAGTATGTTTGTGTTGTCATAAAAAAGGTCCAAGAGTAATTTACTTTCTCTCCATGCTGCAGGATAGACCAGAGTGTCACGATGGTCAGTTTCTGATAAGGTCTCTCTTCCTGGCTTGTATACAACTGCCTTCTCTCTTTATCCTCTCTGGTTGGAGAGAGAAAGCTGGCTCTCTGCGGTCTCTTCTTATTAGGGGACTAATCCCATTATGAGGGCTCCACCCTCCTGACCTCATTTAACCCTAATTGCAGCCCAAAGGCCCCAGATGTAAATTTCATCACCCTGGAGAGTAGGGCTTTGACATATGAATTTGGGAGAGGAGAGCACACACACACACACAAAAAAATCAGTTCATAACACCTTCTAACAGAATAGAAATAAAAGAGGAAAAAGATTTGTCCATTAAGGATGTAACAAGAAATACAAAACAGTGAAACACTGCAAAATGAAGACAAACTAATTAAGTACAAGAATTGCTTAAATGAATGACAGAGATAACAAATTCAGGTAGCAGCGCTATCCCTATGGGATGGAGAACAGAGTTATCTTTGGAAAAGCTGGCTTGGGAGCAGGGTCAGAAGAATGGGTTGAATTTGAATAGGGTGGGATTTATATAAGCTGCCCAGAGCTGACCGTTGTCACCCGCTGAAGGGGCCTGTATTCGTTTTCTATTACTGCCATACCAAACAACCACAAACTTGGCAGCTTAAACCACACTAATGTATTATCTTGCAGTTTCAGAGGTCAGAAGTCCAGAAGTCTCTGGGCTAAAATCAAACTATCAGCAGGGCTGCATTCTTTTCTAAAGGCTCAAGGAGAGAATTCATTTCCTGCTCATTATGGTTATTGTAGAATTCGGTTCTTTGCGGCTGTGGGGGTCCATGTTCCCATTATTTTGCTGCCTGTAAAGTGAAAGCCATTCCCACCTTCTAGAGAATGTCACGTCAGTTGGCTCCTGACCCCCTCCTCTAATAGCAAAGCAAGTGTTTTGTGTCATTTTACATTGCATTTCTCTGACAGCGTTGGGAAGGATTCTCTAATTTTAATGGTTTATATTATTGGATTGGACCCACATGGATAATCCAGGATATTCTCCCATCTCAAGGTTCATAATCTTAATCACATCTGCGAAGTCCCTTCCACAATATGAGGTGATATATTCACATCTTCCAGGGACATCGTTGGGGCTATTATTCTGCCTACTACAGGGACATCTGGCAGAGACACAGGGTCTGATTTAAAGGATGTAGCATAATGCAAATTCACCTGGCTCTGTCTTGAATGAGGATCCAAAATGGGCAAGATAATGATTTGTGTCACTGTTTGAATAAGCTCACTTTATATGAATCAGATCAATGGTACAAAATTGTAGTGGGAATCATACCTCAGATCCTGGTAGGCATTACGAGCTGCTTTAAAAATCTGACTTTTTTCATAAGGGCAATGGGGAGCCTCTAACATAATTTTATGCATCAAGAACAAGGTCAAATCAGAGTTGCAGATTGGAACCTTCTCTCAGCTTGCCACTTAGAAAATGATTGAGAAGGGGGAAATCTAGATGACAGAATTAAGAAATTGAGTTTGAAGATTTAAATTAAAGTAGATTAAACAAAAGAGAACTGCATGAAGAGGCAAAGAAGCGTGGAAGAATAAAACATGGGAGTCAGAATCAGTAACTTGGTTTGGATTAGTGGTTGTTTTGCAGTGAAGTGCTGCTTATTACATATTTTGGAATTCTGTGGCCTGAATGATAAGCTGTTGGTGATTTGAAATTAGCTCTGGTGGGAGCAGTTACTCCAGAAAATCTACGAACGCTTTCCTGCTTCCTCTTTCTCTCTTTCTCTCCCCCTGCCTCTCCCAGAACCAGATTCCCAGAATACTGGTGATAGAGCAATATGGAAAAAAGCCTCCTCTTTTAAACAGGGAAACTAATTTCATTGCTCATCCCTTCATAAAGTTGTTTTAAGGCTCAAGATGAAAATGAGATACTATGCATGAGGGATCAGGTGGTCAGAAATTGTTAAATTTTGCCTTGATGTTTTTGTACTCAAAGAAAAATAGTATTACTAGCAGGATCCTGTGAACAGAACAGAGGTTAAATTTTATGTTGCTAATAATTTTCAGTAGCTCAAGTGTATTCTCATTATAAGAATAAGATTCTTTTGAATAATTACAAATAGAAATATAAATACCTATGTAACAGAACATGGCTCTATATGTATATACATGCACATGCACTGATACACAGAGGATTAAGGGACATAAATTTTTCTTGATCTTTCTGAGTTTGGAGTCAATTAAAAAAGATTGGAAAAGAGAGACAATGTTATCCTGATGTGCTGATCGGAAAGTAAGGCTATAGATCTTTGGCCAAAGGGGTTAGCATACTCTATCCCTGAATGAGACCAGACAACCCCCCAGTGGTCTAAATTTTAGGCAATGCTGGAAACTTCCGTCCTCCCCAATGTGAGCAAAATCTTTCACCACATGTGGAGCAGAATGACTTGTGTTTGTTTTCAGCCCAGTTCTAAAAGACTGAGAGGAAAAATTCCACAACACTCATGCCAGGTCCCCTCCTCTAAAATGAGCAAATCCTATGGAAGGCTTTCCTTCTTCTCTGGGGAGGGGTGACGGAGGGTGAGGTGTAGAGTCAGAGTGCCACCCCAGTGTCCCTGCACAGGTCCTAGGAGGCTCCCTCACCATACAGGAAAGGGGGCATTTACATTATGGAAGGAAAAAGTCCCAACATTGTGAGTATAGTTTTATTGTAATTTGTTTTTAGGAATGAAATTGGTTTTTACATTAGCATAGAAATCTGCATACATACTAGTCTTCATATTTCAACTACGTGAGACATGAAAGACATGAGAAACAATGGTCACCCAGTATTGGTGATAGGATGGATCGATCCCGACTTTTGCAAAAGACAAAGGGCAGTATATTTTACCACCCCCAAAATGTACTTTCCCCTTGATTTAGTAATCCTACTTAAATGAATTTAATTGACATTTAAATAGCAAATAAACATAAAAGGAAGACATAATATTTGCACATTTATGTGATTGGAAGAAGGGAAGAGGCACATGGACTGTAAGAGATAGAAAAATCTTTTATATAAAGCTTAACTTTGGCCTTGAACAGCAAGGCTATTTATTCTTCATCTCTGAATTTATTTTATAACCTAGGTTCCACTTACAGAGATTTGGCTGTTTTTCTTTCATCTGTAGGTCATTTCTCTACCAAGAATAAGCAGGATTTCCAGGAACTACTCACATATTCAAAAATTATAAAAAAAAAAGTTCTGCCTCAGCATTGTCTCTTTGATAACCTTAGCAAGAAATAGTTATAAAACTAAATGATAAATGATCAGTGCAATAGGGAAGATCTTTTAGTGTCAGATACACTAGAAAACTTTGGATGTCAATGTTATGTTTAATTTATGTATTAGCCTAAACACTTACCCACTTTGTGGTGATTGTGGCTGGTAAGTGTCATTCTTCAAAGCTAATTCATTTAGAATATGTTGAGGAAAAAAAATCTGTGAGTAGAAATAACTAAGGAAAATTGAATTCCTGAAATTTTGTCAGAGAATTGGCTCCACATATCTTATTATTATTAACCAAGAGGAAGCTGACAACTTGTTACATCCTAAACTTATTTCAGGGAAGATTTGAGTTGCTCAGGACATTAGTCCAGCCACAGTGGTGTGCAGGGTGATGCACACATGCCATTGCTCAGGTAGGCGGCAGTCCCTTCATAGAAGTAAATTCTTCCTTACCTGAACTGTGTCCTCACAACTAAGCCACCAGAATGCCCCTCGTTTTTTGCCTGTCTGGTTCCTCACCACTCTCCTGATTCAGCAGCCAGAGTCCCCAGAGAGAGTCCATCTTCAGAAGAATGAATGACTGGAGAAAAACAAAGTCAGTGTGTGGCTTGTTCTTCAAAGAATGCAATAGATTCTTGAAGACAATAACCTGGACAAAAAACCAGAGTAAGTATTTCCTAAAGGATCTCCTTTTGTCTTAGAGATAAAATCCATATGTCAATCGATATGGAAATAGGAAAGCAGACCACATCCTAGCGCAGGGGAAGCTCACAGGACCTTCTGAGTTGAACTGGGAAGGGGGACATATGATTTTTAATCTTTAGAACACTTTCAAAAATTGCGTATTTTTCCATGGTCATGTATAATCTTAACCTTATCTAAGGCTAGTTAAACATTAAACATTTCTAGCTTTTAAAAAATATATAAAAGTCCCACAACCTAGGCATATAGCAAGCATATAATAAGCACCAGTGTTTTTTCCAAGGAAGATAGATTACTTCTCATAGCACCCTTCATGCTCAGGCCAGTACAGTAGCATCAATAATAGGTATCAAGGAAGATTAACTATTGAAGAAAACTCTATTGTAGAGTCTAAATTGTTTCTCCTGGTAAAAGTTTTTCTCCCCAATTCTCACATTATATCAGGATTACCCTAATATTCTTTTCTGGGATATAAAATCATCTTTTAGAGTGAAAGAACTTAAAATTATTTTGTATAGTATATTGCTCCAAATCTCTGTCCCATTTGTTATTTTCTTTAAAATTCAAAACACAACATGTGTTTGTCTTAGGATTTTATCAGATGCAGGGGTTCACATACCTTGACTAATAAATAGTTATATCCCTCTCATTCACAGCATGTGGATTTCTCTATAAACACCATAATTTGTAGATTAATTTTTTCCTATCTCAATGTGTGTTGTTTAACTGAGCTTCAATTTTTAATCTGTAAAATGGGAATAACAACCCATACCTAATAGTGTTCTTAGTAATAATTAAATTAGACCATATTACAAAAGAAGCCAGACAAAAAGCCTACGGTATAAGGCATAACTTTTTATATATGTTCATTGATTTCTGAGAGAGAAGAAGGGAGGGAAGTAGAGAAACATGGATGTGAGAGAGAAACATCAATTGGTTGTCTCCCACGCACCCCCAAATGGGGATCAAATCTGCAACTTAGGCATGTGCCCTGAGAAGAAATCGAACTCCAACCTTTTGGTGTGTGGTATAACACTCCAAGCAGCTGAGCTACATTGACCAGGGCTCTATAATTTGTTTGTATAACATTCCTGAAAAGGCAAAATCTTAGACACAAGTCAGATTGATGGTTTCCAGTGGCTGGCAGTATGAGAAAGAAATTACCCATACAAGGGCCACAAGCGAAATTTGGAGGGTGATATAGTTGTCTCTTTCAATTGTTGTTGTGGTTACCTAACTACACACATTTGTCAGACTGCATCATGGACTTATATTTTATATAGATCGTAACTCAACAAACTTGATTTGTTTTCCTAAAACATATGTAATGGGTTTCATATATAATGCAGGATTAATAAACATTTGTTTTTTCTACACCCACTCCCCATAGGAGCTAAGCATAACAGGTTTTAAATTAATGTCCTTTATCTTGCATGGTATAATTGAAAATTAAAGCAAGCATTTTTATTCCTAGCACATTTCTAAAGTGCTTGCATTTCCATAAAGAACCAATGTAGAATTGATATCAGATTTTAGGAATCTGAACCTACTAGGCCCTAGAAAATCACTGCAAAAGCCTAGATCTAAAAGGTACTGAAATCCATACACAATCAACTCATGGAGTGATTCATATAGATACAATCCCTATATTCGTATTGCCTGCTCTTTAAATAGTCATATGCTAGTGTTCACACACACACACACACACACACATACACACACTCTCTCTCTCAAATAGAAAAGGGAACATCAGTAACCCACAGTAACCTAGTGGCTAAGAAACGTCAAATATTTATAGTTATTTATGTTTATTTATTCAACATACCCAGTGTGGGTCATATTCTGTGCTGGGGGTTAGGGAATCAGGGCTGATTAAATACAATTCCTGTCCTCAGGTAGCCTATACTTTATCATGAACAGTAGATGTATAGTGAAATTGAGGCCCTTATGAGGGCCTGCACATATCCTAGGCAAGCAATTGCTCTTCATACACAGCATCCCATAACCCACCTAAGTATGACGGTGAGTGAGTGGGGCCTTGAGACTTGGTTTTTATTGCCATGTTTGTTAAACAGCAACATATTTGGACCTCTGACAGGAAAAAAGAAGTAATCCTAAGGCATGCTTGCTTATTAGAGAAACAAATAAAATAAAGAGGCAGGAGCTTTTGGGGGACTCTGTTAGTGTCAAAAAATTGAATTTTAAGAAAAAACATGTTTACACCCTAACACTTGCTTAATTTTTCAAAAGAAAATTGAAGAAACTTTTATAAAATGTTGGACATAGTCTTGATGTTCAGAAGTTAGCTGTGAAGCAAAATGACTATATTTATCATGATTGCAAATAATTATACAGGCTGTATAAGTGCATTGGAATGGTCACAAATGACAATATCAGGAGGCCAAAACTTCACAAGAATTTAAAAATATAAAGTAAGAACCCTACAGGAATTAACTTCTTTTCCTGAAGCATGATACTCAATTACTTATTTGATCTAATGTTAGCCTACTGCTCAACTTCATCTCCAATTAATTATGGGCCAGACCATGTTTTAAACTTCATATCATATTATTTAACACTTACAACAATCTTTTGTAGTAGTTACCGTATTATTCCCATAAGGATGAGAAATCTGAAGCCCAAGTAATCTAACAAAGATGATACAACCAGTAAGTAGAAAAGATGGAATTTGGCCTCAACCAGTGTGGGTCCTGATTCCCATCTTGACTCTGTATGATACAATGATTCTGTAAGGGCATGCATAGAGGCGTAACTAGAGGGAAGACACCATGCACACATCATCTTGTTTAGTCTTCACAATAACTCCATGATTTACTTATTCTTATTGTCCTAGTTGTATATTTGTAACAGCTGAAAGTCATATGCCAGTAGACTCTCCTTCTAGAGTCCAAGCCAGTGTGTTGTTCAAGTTAAGAGGTGTCAATGTAGACATTCAAAAGTCCTTTGCAGCCCTGACATTCGCTGATTTTAAAGGGACATTTTTGGTTTCTGAAGTCGTTGGGGGTAGACTTACATTGGTGCCAAGTTTAGAAATGTCCTAAAGCCACATACAGAAATTGAAGAGTCAACATTTCTATCACACTTCTGGGCATCATGGAAATCCTTCCTTTTTCTTATCAGCTATGATATAATCTTGCTTGAGCTAAATTTAAGCTAGATGGATTTCAGCCTGAGGGAAAGTTTTAGCAGGCTGAAGGGCCTAGTAAATTTTTATTCTCTAAGCAATATTATTCTGAACTTTTAGAAAGCATTCCCTCTGAGTGTATGGTAACATTAATTAGAATGGTAAAGCCAAAACGCAGAGGATATTCACATTCCCAACAATTAGAATCTAAGTACTCTGTTTTACCTTTGAATTACAATCAAGAACAACATTAATTCAACACGATTCATAAATATTGGTTGTTGCCTCATATTTCTTACACTATTCTAAGCTCTGGCAATAAAAACAAGGATGGGTAGTCTGAGATCTGAAGGAACTACTACTCTGGGTGACAGAGAGAGATATACCATTTAATAAAGGCACAAAGGCACATGAGAATTCCCCTGAAGGGGAGAAAGTTCACTGGGTGTGAACGCACAAAGCAGGAGAGAATGGGACTGCAAGGAGAAGGGGTCGGAAATATCTTCCCAGAGGAGTTGATGAATGAGATGAGTTTTGAAGACAGGATGGGAAAACATACTGATTTTAGATATAGCATAAAGTTAGACAAAGTTTGTGAAAAAATTAGATGAAGATACATCTTAGTTATCATGGAGTTTATCTAGTTGAGTGAAAAACTAAACAGCAATTAGAGAGAGAACCAAAAGCCCTCCAGGATCTGATGACCAGCTACCTCTCCTGTTTTGGCAGCTTCCCCTGTGGCACCAAGAGTAAACAACCATGCCATGGAAAGTTACACATCAGTGCCTTTGAACACACCACTCCATCTGTCTAAATGACCTTTGCTGCTTATGTCCAGGGAAAAAACCCACACTTATCCTCCAGGTCGCAGATTCAAGCAACTTTTTAAATGAAAATTCTCCCGACTTCCTTCTACCCCCTAAATTATTGATCATTCCTTCCTTTGTGATGTCTCTCTTTCTAGTAAACACTTTCATTATAGCAGTTGTTACCCAACAGTTAATAATTTTCTTAAATTGAACACCTATCTTCCCTACCATGCCATAAGCTCCTTGGGAGCTGGCACTGAATTTTAATTCACACTTCCAGTGGTGTAATGCAGTTGGCATGTATAAACTCAGGAGAACTGATTTATATGTATGAGAAGTTGGTGAGCCATTTGCTAAATCTTTGGCAATTGAAATCATTGTGTTGGGACTACTTATACCATGGAAAGTGGCAAACACTACAAATCAGAATCATTTTTTTCTGATTCTGAAACTGGTAGAGATCTATTTTACCAGCAACAATAACTGCATTTCCTGGGTCTTGCTCATTATGATAAATAGAAAAATGTTAAAAAAATGTTTGTTGGGTAAACAAAGTGAATGATATTAGAGCAAGTTTTAAAGTAATGTATTCAAGTTTCAGTTGCTTAAATTAAATAAAATTAGTGAAAATTATGAGAATAATAAGTATTAGAGAGAAAGGTGAGTAGAGAAACAAACCTTTTTGGGTATTGAGAATTCTGGAAAAGGAATCTAAATTATCAGAGAGGAGATAAAGTACTAATTATAGAGAACATGGTGGTAGTCAAAAAAAGCTATTTAAAGATTTGTTTTCACATAATTATAAACAATAGGTGTAATAATTCTCACCATATAAAATTTTGCAGTTATTGGGTTAAAAACAGCTGATGCAGGCTTTATACAACATGTGAAGGTGTTCTTTTCTTCTAAAGCAAAGAAAACATACTCTCTGAGAACAGGCAAATTATATTGTTTCTAATGACCATATTCTCATCTGTTCTTTTTAATATAAAAAAGAGAAGATCAACAAATCATATTCAAACCCTATAATTCTATGCCCTAGACAATACTGTCCTGTGCCAGAATGATGCCTCTCCCCTCCTCCAGCTCTCCCTAGGACTTCCCATGGGTTTTGTACCTTACAAATCATGAGTTTAGGAATGTGTTACCCACAGACATCTTTGAAGAGATTTGTCTTAGTCTGTTCAGGCTGCTGTAAGTAAAACCATATAGACAAGATGGCTTAAACAACAAACACTTATTTTATAGTTCTACTGACTAGGAAGTCCAAGATCAAGGTGCCAGCACAGAGCTCCCTGAAGACTATTTATAAGGGGGCTAATTGCATTCATGAGGATATTACCCTCATTTCCTAATCACCTCCCACAGTCACAATCTCTGAATACTATCTTACTGAGGATTCATTCGGTTTCTACATGTGAATTGTGGGGTAGGAGGCAAGCATTCAGCCTATAACATTCCAGCCTTAGCCTTTCAAAATTCATGTGTCTTCTCACATGCGAAGTACTTTCATTTCACCCCAGTATACCCCAAATTCTTAACTTGTTCCAGCACCAACTTCAAAGTCAAAGTCCAAAGTTTTATGTAAATATCAACAAAATGAGATCGAGGTGAAATTTGAGGTACAATTTATCCCAAGGCAAAGTCTAGTCCAGCTGTGAACCTGTGAGGCTGAACAAGTTATGAGCTTCCAAAATACAATGGTAGCTCAGGTATAGGATAAACACTCCTGCTCCAAAAGGGAGAAGGAAGGAAGAAGAAAAGGGAAATGAGTCCTAAGTAAGTTTAAAACCTAAGAGGGCAAACAAAATTTAACCTTAAGCTTCTAAAATAGTCCTCTTTGGCTTAATGTTCTGAATTCTAAGTCCACCAGGGTGACACCATCATCTCCTCAAGAGTTGGTAAGAAGACTTCACAGCAGCTCTTTGCCTGGTCCTTGAGGCTCTGCTGAGCTAGCATCCTGCACCTGTGATTTTTCTGGGCTGAGATCATAGCCCTGCAGCTTCAGGCAGCCCTGTCCTGTGAAATCTAAGAGGAGGCCATGCACTCTGGGTATAATGGGTATGGCAGCCCTGATGGTCATTCATCCATTGGTCATATGGTCATTCTTTCATTGTCTTATGAAATGGTGCCTGGCCTCTGTGGAGATGGTTTATCAGTACTAATCTCCTTATCTAATGGTCTCCTGGCTACACCCTTAGTATTTTGGCAATATGGATATGCTGAAATTTTTTTTTTTTAATTTTTAAGTTCTGCTTTCTTTTGCTTAATAATTCAATCTTTAAGTTATTTCTTTCTTCTGGCATTTCAGTATAAGCTGTCAGAAGGAGCCAAGCTTCTATTTCAAGATTTTTGCTAAATAATCTTTTCTAAATATCTAATTTCATACCTTAGAAGTTCTACCTTTTGTAAAACACTAAAACACAAACACAATTCAGTCATGTTCTTTGTCACTTTATAACAAGGATTGCTTTTCCTCCCGTTTCCAATAACTTGTGGTTCATTTCTGCCTGAGAAATTACCAGAATGGTCCATATGTCAAATATTCTGTTCATGGTTATGCAGGTATTCTCTAAGAAAACAAACTTTCTTTACACTCTCCTGTTTTTCTGTCTGGGTTCTCACCAGAATCACCTTTAAAGGTCTATCAACAACAATGTACGCTCTTTTTAGCATGCACTTCAAAAAGCCCCCAGCCTTTATCCATTACCAAGTTCCAACGCTGCTTCCACATGTTTAGATATGTCTTACAGCAGCCTTCCAGTTCTCAGTACCAATTTCTGTCTTAGTCTTTATAGGCTGTGGAACAAAACTGTCATGTACTGAATGGCTTACAGAGCAACTGTTTATTTCTCACAGTTCTTGGAAGTCTAAGATTAAAAAGCTGCTGAATTTGGTGTGTGGTGAGGGCCCACTTCCTGGTTTAGAGATGGCTGTCATCTTCTCACTGTGTCCTCATGCAGAGGGGAAGGGTGCTCTCTGGGTTCTATGTTATAGGGGCTCCACTCTCCTGATGTAATCACCTCCCACAGGCCACGTGCAAAAGCATCACAATGCGGGTTAGGTTTCAACATATGAATTTTGGGGGACACAAACATCCAGTCTATAGCAGTTTTTTAGATCCCCTTTTTTGGCATTGCATTTGGATACATCATTCCTATAAAGTTATATTTCATCTAGAAAAAGTTTTGGAAAGTTGGCAATTGTCCCATTTCAATCCCTAATATGAAGCCACTTATTATAGTGATTAACAGCAAGCAAAAAAAGAAGTTTGATCAGATGCAATTGGTTAGGAAGAAGCAGCCATTTCAGAAATGCTGATTGTCTTGTGCGGAAATCCTTTATGACAGGGCATAAGAAAGAAATGTAGTGTTTAAATCCTCATCTCAAAGCTGCTATCAATAATAAATTTGAGGCCAAAAGCAGTAAATATTTAAATGACGACTATATATCTCTTAAATGTAATATAATGTCCTGGCTATGCTAATGACATCATTAAACAGAAATGCCTTGTTCTCCAGTAACAAGATGCTTTATAGTAACAGCTGTCAAGTGACATTCCCAAAGAGCTTGTACACTTTAAGTAGACTCATGCATACTCACAGTTTGGTCACAGGATCTGCCTAAAAAATTGAAGGGTAGTGGTAAAGCATGGACTTTAGAGACAACAGTTTGAACACCTGAATTTTAATTTTATTAGTTACTTAACATAGTCTTGGTTTCAATTTCAATACCTTTAAAATGGGAATAATCATGTTCATCCTGAATATGAATGAGAGTGAGATAATTAAAAAAGATATACCATAAAGATGACTAATTTAGCCATGGCTGAGTGGCTCAGTTGGTTAGAGTATTGTCCCATACACCAAAAAGTTATGGGTTCTATTCCCAGTCAGGACACAGACCAACATTGCAGGTTCAATCCCCAGTTGGGGTACATATGGGAGACAACCGACTGATGTTTCTCACACTGATGTTTTTTTCTCAAATTAATAAAAATATTTCCTTGGATGAGGATTAAAAAAAGTGACTAATTCAGTAATCTTATTGATATTGTCATTATTATCACCATCTATCATCATAATCACTATCATAATCATTATATTTAAGTAATATTAAAGGTGTATGTTTGCAACAGTAGACTAAGCCTCCCTCTTGGGTTCAGAAGATCAGAGTTGATTTTCAAAATACAAGATGCTAATGTATTGTATATGCAAAAATTTTGGCTAATTAAAATACAAGTGTCATTGGTCATGGTTAAAATCTTCACTTTCATATAATATGATCTGACTATGTATATCAGATTTCTAAGTATCTATTGAGTCATACATTAGTTGCAGAGCATAAATCTAACAATCCTGAGTTTTGGTGACTTAATGCAATAACGTTTCACTTCCTATTCGTATTACACTCAGTTTAAGTTGGGTAGGGGGAAGGCTGTTTCTTCTCCATGCAGTTATTTAGAGTTCCAGACTTATTCCACCTAATGGCTTTGTTAAGATCTAAAATCTTGGAATATTCCATTGGACATGCATTAATCAAACTGAGAGGTTGAAAGAATAAGAGAAGTCATGGAAGATAGCACGGGAGGATGCATAAAGCAGGCCTGGGAGTGGTATATGACACCTTCATACAAGTACTACTGGTCCAAACATAGTCATGTGGCAGCACCTAATCCCAAAGGAGGCTGGAACACAAAGTTCACCTACATGCTTAGGTGGAAGATAAAATGGAGATTTAGGTCTTCCTAGTCTCTGTTACAACTTTCTAGCATACTAAAACAAGTCATGAACATAATTGAATGGAAGACAATGCATACATAATTTAATAGCATTACAATTACTTACAGTACTTATAAAACCAATGTATAATCTATATACTCCTTTCTTAAACATGTTGGTTGATTCAGTGGCAGGTAGTAACTATCTTGGAGTGCATGAAAGTGCCGGGCCTTAATCTTTGGTCCAACAGAGTTGAAACCTCAGGACTCGAGACATCCAGTGTTGCAGAGTACAGAGTTCTAGGACGATGGTTTAGTATGTATCCCTGTGCAACTTGTAGACAAGACAAAAGTCTTGGTTTGTCTTCTGAATATGGATATGAAGACTAAATGTTCTTCTTGTGAATGAGGAATTCTTTGTTTCATAAATGTTAAGCTAAGTACTCACAAGAAAAACCATTTAGACAACCAGACTCTTCTGAAGATCTAAATATGGATACAAATGTTCCAAGATGACTTTTAATGTTAACAAAATAAGAGCCCTCTCTCTGGGAGCTAGCCAAGGTCACAAACATTTTCTCATCCAAGTTACATCATAACTAGGGCATCAGAGAGTTTTCATTTTTAGAGAATCTATTGCCTTTATATTCTACAAAACTTGACTCTTGATTGAATCCTTTCAAGCTGATATCAATCTAATCTGATATCATTTCATACTTTATATCCCTGCATAAATCTAACTTGACCTTACATCCCATTTGATTCCCTGGTTTGTTCATGACATGCCCTGACCTGTGATAACATCCCCCTTACCATATTCTGACATTAGGGGTGTCCAGAACTGTACTAAAATCATTTCATAGTACCCTGGAATTCTGCCAGTATCTTTATTTCAATAAGTGAAATTTAACCATTCACACTTCTGTGACCATGGTTATCAAGAATTTCAAAAGTGTTTTAATGAGAAAAATAAGAGAAGTAAGGAAAGGATGGAGGGAGGGATGGACGGAGGGCGAAAGGAAGGAAAGAAAGAATAATTGATCTGCCCTGTCTAAATCACAGGATCATATGAGACAATGCAGATGATACAGTTGTGGTAATGTAGGATGGTTTTATTGGATGTAGGATAATGTAGGATGATAATAATGGTTGATGGCTAATTCCATCAACCATTATTATAGCTTTGCTTTGAGGAAATGAGGAAGTGACAAATTATTATACAGTAATTTCCTCTGATGTGCAGGGGATATTTCAAGACCCCCAGTGGATGCCTGAATCCACAGAGAGTACTGAACCCTATATATGCTATTTTTCCCATATATACATATGATAAAGTTTAATTTATAAACTAGGCACAGTAAGACATTAACAATAACCAATAATAAAATAAAAAAATTATAATGATATATTATAATAAAACATGAACGTGGCATTGTTAAATAATCAGGGTGACTTGAACACAAGCACTGCAATATTGTGACAGTCAATCTAATAACCAAGGCAGCTACTGACTAGCGGGCAGGTAGTGGATACAGTGTGGAGATGCTGGACAAAGGAATGATTCACGTCCTGAGTGGGACAGAGTGCATAACTCTAGATCTCATCACACTACTCAGACGTCACACAATTTAAAACTTATGTATTCTTTATTTCTGAAATTTTCCATTTAATATTTTCAGAACTTAATTGATCAGGAGTAAATGAAACAGTGAAAAATAAAAATGCGTATAAGGGACAACTGATTTACTTCATTTTTTCCTTGATGGAATCGCCTTTATGTATGAACTGTATATTCTTTGGAAAATCTTAAAGACTTCTAATTAGTCAAAGTAAGCAGCAACCTAAGTACCAATCTAATTGCATAAATTTATGTTATTTTTTCATTCCCTAGGGTATAGGAGATGATTTAGATTCAAGAGAATTTAACCACTCATAGATTCTCACGAAGTGCTAGATATTTGTAGTTAACAAAAAATAGCTGAATAAAATTAAAAACATAAATGAGTGTATACAAAATAATTTTTACAAAGAAGATGTAAGAATGTCAGGAAACTTCCATTCAACAACTGAAATCTCTCCATACACGGGGTTCAGAGGCAAAAAGCTATGGTTTTTCTAAATCTCCTTGTTACATCACTATTACTCAGTTTGCCCTGGTGATGACTGGAAGAGCTCACAGAGGTGAGTTGCTTTTATCTTGGATTCTCCAAATACTTGAATGCTTCCAAATGAATTCAAAAGGCTGTTAAAATGTCAATAAGTGATCATCCATGGAGTGTGGTATTGCTGGCTTAATATTTATTTATGCATCTGTTAATTTATTTTTGTGTTAAAGGACACAGCTATACCCACTCTTTGTGACACATGGTACAGGCATATGGAAAGATTCATTGATAGCAATGTCAGAGCAGATGATACAGAAGCACATATTGTTTTTCCATCAAGAGATATGCTGGAACCAGCAGAGCTTGACATGCTGTGAAAAGCAAGCTGGTAGAGAGAACCTCACTGCTGTGCATTTACCTTTGTAATAAAGAGATGCAGGAAATATCCAGGTAAATATGTAATAATGGAATCATCTTGATAGAGAAAATAGTCTTTCAAAAAGAGTCAGGTGTCACGTGCTCAGCTTCTGGAATCTGCCTGTCTTTCCATCGAGTTACTCAGATCTGCAGAGCCAGCTTCTTGGTCAACTATTGAAGTGGGGAAGTGGATGAGTGTCCAGGGCTGTCCACTTTGGTCTCTCCTACTCTGCACCCTCTAAAGGCTCCATAGTCCTCATGTATCACTTTCTTCATAAGAAAACATATATATTTTCTTGTTTTTACAAGGCACATAAATTTTATGATACCTTTTTTTATTATTTTAACTTCTTTCACAAATGCATCATCACATTTTATTTTTACAACAACCTCTATAAGTAGTCCCAAGCAGATACTATCTTGATCTATAACTAAGGAGAGTAAAGGAATTACAATGACTTAAAGTCACTCAGTTACTCAAAGTCAGATATTGAAGCTGAGTCTCAGCCTACTAAATCAAAATTGTGTGTGTGTTC
>VMDR010017213.1:0-20330 GCA_007922815.1 Macrotus californicus | reverse complement strand
GGTAGAATTGGAATCCGACACCAAAACTCCAAGGAAGCTCTCAGCTACTGCTTAGCTGTTGAGCCTCAGCTGAAGAATTGGGAATCTTATGATCTAGCTTCCTTTATGCTTCTGTTTCCCATTCTTTTTTTAATTAAAATGATGTTATTCTATAAAGACTTTTATGAGAAAAATTAAAGATACTTTTAAGATGTCCAAGTGAAAGAGCTGAAAAAGAAAAAAAAAACAAGTAGGAGGGCTTTGTTTTGTTTTAATACATTTCAGGCCTAGACTAAATTTAATTAACTGAATACCATTATGAAATTGTTTTTCCCTCACATTTTTCTGAACATCACTGTTGCTGCCTTTCCAGACATGGGCCATAGTCAGCACATTCTTCTACCTTTCTGAATTCTCTAACGTCATGGGTGGAAAGGTCTGACTTTAAAAAGAGAAAAGAACACTTTGAGGAGAGCAGTGTGACAACTGCTTTGGGACAGAGCTTTTGGGAACTGATTTCCGGGATCCTGTCTGCTGACATGCAGTTTCAGTTTGTCTTACTTACATAAGAGGCAGTCTTTCCTTCCTCTCACAGAAACGGCAGAATTGCTCTACTCATTCAACAGCTATTTGCTTAACAAATGTTTTTGAGTAACTGCTAGGCACTAGGCACCCTCCATGTTACAGCAGCCCATTTGCTCTTCACACTAACCCTCTGAAGAGGTTCTCTTTTTTTTTTTTTCCCAATTTTAGAGGAGTTTTCTTTTTACCTTTTTAAAAAAAATTTCCAGAACAGTTTGCATTCAACACAGCTTTGTTTTAGTTTCAGATGTACAGCCCAATGGATAGATATTCATATACTTCCAAACTGTGCCCACTGATAATTCAGGTGTTCACCTGGCACCACAGACAGTCACCACATTATTAACTACGTTCTCTATGCTTTACCCGACATCCCCACGCCTATTTTGTAACCACCAATAGTGCTGTTTAATCCCTTCAGCTTTCTCACCCTGCCCCCTGAGCCTTTCCCATCTGGCATCCACCAGTCTGTTCTCTGCATCTATAAGTCTGTTTCTATTTTGTTTGTTCATTTATTTTGTTCTTTATAGTCCACACGTAAGTGAAATCATATGGTATTTGTCTTCTCAGTCTGGCTTATTTCACTTAGCAGGATACCCTCTAGGTCCATCCATGCTGTCATAAGTGGTAAGATTTCATTCTTTTTTATGGTGGAATAATATTCCATTTTACATATGTACCAAAAAAATTTTTTTAAGATTTTATTTATTTTTAGATAGAGAGGAAAGGAGGGAAAAAGAGAGGGAGAGAAATATCCCTCTCCCTGAGGGATGCTTCCCATACACACTGTGACCTGGGGCCGTACCCACAAGGTCATGTGCACTGATCAGGAATTGAACCAGTGACCTTTTGCTTTGTGGGATGACACTCAACCAACTGAGCCACACTGGTCAGGGCTGTACCACAGCTTTTTTGTCCATTCATCTATTGATGGGCACTTGGATTGCTTCCAAATCTTGGCTATTATAAATAATGCTGCAATGAACATGGGGGTGCCTGTCATCTTTTGAATTAGTGTTTCGGGTTTCTTTAAATATATACCCAGATGTGGAATTGCTGGGGCATAAGACAGTTCCATTTTTAATTTTCTGAGGAACCTCCACAATATTTTTCGTAGTGGTTACACCAATCTGGATTCCCAGATCCTTGTCAGCACTTGTTGTTTGTTGATTTATTGATGATAGCCTTTCTGATGGGTGTGAGGTGATATCTCGTTATGGGTTTAATTTGTATTTCTCTGATGATTAATAATGTTAGGCATCTTTTCGTGTTTATTGGCCATTTGTATGTCCTCTTTGGAAAAGTGTCTATTCAGGTCCTCTGCCCACTTTTTAATCAGGTTTGAGATTTTGGTATTGTCTGAGTTCTTTATAAATTTTGGATATTAACCCTTTATCAGAATATCATTGGTGAATATCTTCTCCCATTCAGTGGGTTGTCTTTTTGTTTTGTTGATGGTTTCCCTTGCTGTGCAAAAACCTTTCCGTTTGATCTAGTTTCGTTGTTTGTTTGTTTTTTCTTTTGTTTCCCTTGCCCAAGGAGATATGTCAGAAAAAATATCACTAAGAGAAATGTCTGAGGTTTTACTGACTCTGTGTTCTTCTAAGATTTTTATGGGTTGGGGGTCTTACATTTAAGTCTTTAATCCATTTTGAGTCTTGTCTTGTATATAGTGTAAAAAGGTTGTCTAGTTTATTTTATTTTTTTTTGCAGGTATCTGTCCAATTTTCCCAACACTATTTATTGAATAAACTGTCTTTACCCCATTGTATATTCTTGCCTCCTTTGCCATAGATTAATTGGCCATATAGGCATAGCTTTATTTCTGGGCTATTTGGTTCCATTGATTTAAGTGTCTCTTTTTATGCCAGTACCATGCTGTTTTGATTACTATAGCCTTATAGTATAGTTTGATATCAGGTAGTGTGATACCTCCAACTTTGTTCTTTTTTATTTTCAGGATTGCTGTCACTACTTGGGTCTTTTATGTTTCCACACAAAATTTTAGATTATTCTAGTTCTGTGAAAAACGCCATTGGCATTTTGATAGGAATTGCATTGAATCTATAGATTGCTTTGGGTGGTATGGACATTTTTAACGATTTTAATTATTTCTATCCATAAGTACAGTATATGCTTCCATTTATTGGTATCTTCTTTGATTTCTTTCTTCAGTATCTTAATTTTTCTGAGTACAGGTCTTTTACCTCCTTGGTTAAATTTATTCCTAGGTGGGTTTTTTTTTTTTTTTTTATGCAATTGTATATAAGATTATTTTCTTAGTTTCTCTTTCAGATAGTTCATTATTGGTGTAAAAATTTCAACTGATTTCTGAATATTTATTTTGTATCCTGCTACTTTACTGAATTCATTTATCAGTTCTAGTAGTTTTTTGGTGGACTCTTTAGAGTTCTCTATATATAACATCATGTCATCTGCAGATAACGACAGCTTTACTTGAAGAGGAACTCTTAATTGCCCTATTTTAAAGCACAGAGAGTTAAGGTGCTTTCCCAACATCACACAGCTAACACCTGGCAGAGCCAGCTCTGAAGCCATTACGCTGTACAGCTTCAACAAGACCAAAATCTCATGAAGAAGACAGACACTGAATAATTAACAAATGTGTTCAGTGTTGTTTAGGGAGGATGAAGTGCTACAGGAAATTAGGAGACGGGGGCCAGTTTAAGACCGAGGGGTTAAAATTTAAAATGATCGAGGATACTCTCACCAATTTTTTTTCATCCTATATTATGGCTAGAACAATGAATGAAGGAAAGCTATGGAAAATCTTGAAGATGCTTGGGAAAGAAAATATTTATACTTCTTTATCTTCAAGCCAAGCAAAGGATTCTGTTTATTTCAACTTTTATTGAAAATCTTTCTTGAAAGGATTAGTTCATTTCCTCTCCTTAATATCTCATGGTAAACACATTTTAAATTTTGTGACTCAAATCACATAATGCTTAATCACTATCAGTTCTTTTGACCTAGTATTTGTAATTATAGATGGCTAATAATAGGAAGGAAAAGTTACAGTCTTCAGTCATGGTTCTGAACTTGAAATCATCTGGCCTATAGCCATTCTAGCCCAAAGAAAAATGTTTTCCCTAGAGGCTTAAGAATAAGGGCATTCGAAGAACTGTAATCCGTGCCTAATTAAAATAATTGCTTGAAAGATGGGTTGGAGCGTGTGCTTGTTTGCTTTGAAAACCTCTGCCCAAGTGAGCTGCAAGTTGTGATCTCCAAGTAAATACCATTGTGTTTGCAACATCTATTTCATTGTGACCGTGCTGTATGCTAGACCCTGGCTGTCTCTCATCTCTGCCCGTGTTAGTATTTCTGTCTGCAGAATCCCGCATTCATTTCTGGTGTCCTTCTCCTCTTTAACCCTTTTTCTCCATTTCTTTTTGTTTTCCTTTCCTCCTGTTTCCTTCACTTCTTTGTGTCTTCCCCCTAAAATTCCAGTCATTTGAAAAATTGAGTATAGCAAAATTTTGATTAATTTAAGGTGTTTTTATATTCAGTTACTTCATTTGCCCTTTTGGCTGTTTCCACCTTGAATTTTTATTTATCAATTCTGATAAAAAAAAAAAAACTTGTTTCAAAACAAGCAAAGGAAGGAGTAACTGGGAATCTGGGAAGGGTACCATTAATTGACACCTGGAGAAAGACCACATGTATTTAGTTTATGAAGGTCCTCCTCAAAGAGGTAGCTCTGTGACTTAGAACAGAAATAGGTCTAAATCTAGCCAACTGCCTGTTTTTGTATGGTTCACAAGCTGCGACTAGTTTTTACTTTTATAATTTTTTTTAAAGAAGAAGATTTTGTTACATGTGAAAATTATGCAAGGTTCAGATTTCAGTGTCCATACATTAAGTTTTATTGGAACGCATCCTTGCTGGTTCATGCAGTGTTGTCTGTGGCCACTTTTGCACTACAGTGGCACAGTCTTCAGTAGTTGTGACAGACGGAAGGCCACCAAGCCTGAAATGTGTATTTTCTCACCCTTTACAGGAAAAGTTTGCCAAATCCTGGCATAGAGTTTCTGATGAGGAATAGTACCGGTCAAAAAGAACACATATCCTGAATGTATATGCTTTTAAGAAAAATTCGAAAATTGCCATTTAACCTACTGTTGCCCCTTAAAAAGACCTGTCAGAACCAGATAGCATGTGTTTCTGAGACTGAGTACCTAGCCATCCTGTCTTTCCCCACTCAAACTGTTCTTGAAATTTACAACGTGAAGTGTTTCACTTGTATTCCAGGAAGGAGGAAGGAAAATATTGTCCTCCATTGGTTGCCCTTTAGGGATTTCAGTAATTCTTTGGCTAATTCATTTCTTTGTGTGTGTGTAGTAATGCATACGAATCTGAGTCAGATTTTCAGATGTTGAGTAGGACATGTTTCTGGCCTTTCCTTGAAGAGGAAGTCCAGTACTTTTTAAACTTCAGAATAAAGGTGCATTAATAAAAGGAATGCATGATATTACTCCACGTGATTTCCAGTGCATGGGGCCAAGTTCCGCGGACCTGAACATAAATCAGCTGACACGGGATCATTAACGCTGTGCAGTGCTCTGAAATTATGCCTGTTATCATCTTGAAAGAATATTTTACTGCTTTTCCGGAAGCTAACCCAACAAAAACTACTGTATAACTTGTTTTTTATCATTTGTTTCATGTTTTTTGTTTGTTTGTTTTCTTTTGTCTCCTCCCAGAAAATCTTTTGCTTTATTACTTTGGGACCCCTGGAGCAATATTTTATACTTACTTTACAGACTTTTGTAAACATTAGAAATAATGTATACAAGGAGCTAGGCCTTGTGGCTGACACGTAATAAACATTCAGTAAATGGCTTTTATTAGTAGTAGTAAAAGATACCTCCAGAATAAGATACACTTAAGAATAACGCAATTTCATCTTTTCAGCAAAATTAGTATACATAATAAGGATTATGGAAACTTTGCTAAAAGTACATTCAATGCAGTAGAGTTTCTAACTGAGAAAATTGGACATAGCCAAAATGTTCATTATATGAGACAATGGAATATTATCCAATATTATTATTTAGATATAAATGTGTTGACATTTAGCCTGTAAGTGGTAGATGAGTAAGGGTTTGTTTATGGCCCGGTGGAGTTTAAACCTCATCTCTCAGGAATGTGATTTGTGTACATTTTTAAGCTATAACCAAGTGGGGAAGAATGTTAAGAGTCGAAGATAGGATAGTTTTATGTTTAAAGGCACTAGAACCTTGTGAAATGATGCCATTTCCCCAGTGTAGACACGCTGGTGGAAGACCAGGCCCAGTTTTCAGAATATTCATCTAATTAATTGTTCCTCTTGATGTGGAATTCCGTGCATTCATCTGAGCTTCTCAAAAGCACAAGTGTGACCGTGGAAACAGAAAAAGAGAAACTGGGCTGCACTTCTAGCTTTTCCTCCTGTAGATAACAATTCAGTAATTTAGTGGCTCAATACATAAGTGAACTTCTTGAGGGTCTTTGAATGTCTAAGCCTAGCCTGGCAGGAGGGAGGCATGAAGTGAAGGGGAAGTGAAGTAGTTTAAGAGGCTTTATTACAGAGGGTAAATGCTACCTATTTTCTCATTTATATGGTGAGAATGTGAACACTTAGGTAAAACAGGGCGATTACAGGAAACTGCCTTCCATATTTATTGAGCTCTGCTTCAACCCTACAAAGCCGGTCAATTATCCTTATACTGTAGGTGGAGAAACTACGGTTCAAAGAGGTAAAGATCATACAGCTAAGAAGTAGCAGAATTTAACTGGAAACTGAGATGCTCCCTATTCTCAGGAAATCTCCATCTAATTTGGGATATAAATGCACAATACACAAGTATTAGGCAAATTATAAGTGCCATAAGAGGTTTGAAAAGTGCTATCAAGTTTCAGGGGAAGGAAAAACACATCTAGTTGGAAAGCTTAGTAAGATTTTTATTTTATTCCCACTGTATGCTGGTTACTGTGCCAGACATTGAGAATATAAAGATGAATAAGAAACATCCCTGCCCTCGGGGAGTTTATAGTCCAGTATGTTCGGGACAGAGACACGGGAGAGTTGGGGCAATACAGGGATCTTTTAGAAAGCTGTCAGATAAGTCTTTGTGGCCAATCTGTTCCTTGTTTGGACTTCATTTCACTTTGGAAACCTAGGCCTGAGTCTGGCAAAGAGCCTGGAGACTGGCTCTTTCTATAAATAGACATACCTGGAATTAAGAGGACTTCCTCTCTAGGAATATCAGATTTCACTCTGAACTCCTACCTTGCTTTCCCAGTTTGAATACCTTCTTAAGAAAGTGCTCCAAACACCAACTTCTTTAATGAGTTGTTTGTTGTTTTTTTTTTTAATTCAGAGGCAAAGGGTCAGAGTGAATTGATTTAGAACATGGGCTTTGGAGTAAGACGACCCATGTTTGAATCCCAGGTCCTCCATTGTCTGACACTGGGAAAGGCACATTGCTTTGTTTTCTTTACTCGTAGAATGGAATTAAAAATACCTTTCAGGGCTTTGTAAGCAGTGCATTAGATACACATCTAAAGTAATTTAGCCCAGTGCACTTGGTGTATAATGAACCATCTAAAAATGGCTGCTGTGATTATTATCAGTTACTGTGATAATACCTGATCGAGGCTTCTCCACAGCCGCACTGTGGCTTACTTGGAATATTCTCTCAGTGAATGTGATATACCCTCAAATTATAACTTAGAAACCTCCAGAATTAACTTAGATCACTTTTTATTTAAGTATGCATAAGGATGTTTACCTCACACTATGACACAGGACCAGAAGACTACGAAGTCATAGGTAACCAAAGTACTCTGTGTATTTCTGGTTTTTCATCCTGTGTTTTGGAGCACTTGACCTGTGTCTCTCCTGCTCCCATGCTCCCAGCCTTAACTCTGCTTATTTTTTGGCCTCCTGTTTATTCAAAGCCCTGTGTCACTGCCATCTTTGCCCTGTCTTCTGAGCAGTGACATGTGCCTGGTATATCTCTTCCCCTCTTGCCAGTCTCCCATTATTAAAACAATTCCTGGAAATAGAGCAGAAGTCCTCTGTGGTTGATAAGAAAAGTGATAGTATCTCTTGGCCTATTCGGTCTGTCTGTCCTTCACAAAAAAGGAAAAGCAAACTAAAAATGAGGAAGACACTGGGTACCGGAGGGGAAGGTAGTTTCCCAGGAAGCTACTGAAAGGCACCCGCTGGGAGAATGAGCCCAGACATGGCTCCCAGAGAGACTCTGCTGGAAGATGAAATTCGTAGCGTACCGGACCCTTCTGGAAGATTTGGACGATTGATGAAAACTTGAGGTTAAATTAGTTAGTACCTTGAAAACTAAGCAAAGGGGAAATACAAGGCATTGACTCCAGAAAGAGAAAGAACAGTTGTACAGGAAAGGAAAACTCTGCTTCACGACATGGCTTAGCTTTGGATTGCATTTCTCTATTCATGATGATATAAAGCTTGATATCAATCTAACCAAAATTATGATGCAGTTGGAAGGATGAGTGAGGAATTGGCTAATAAATTACAGTGCATATACCTAGTGAAATATTTTACAGGTGTCATCATCATATATCATATGGTTTTGACCTTTCATTATGCTGTACCCTTGGCTTAAATTCCCTTTTCCTCCCTTCCCCTTTCTTTTCATTGATATTTTCTTGAAACTACATCCCACAAGAAGGCCCTCTGACAACCACACTATTTACCTTCCCCATTCAACTTTAACCTTCCTGATAGCTGGGATTGGGTCTTACTCACTTTTATGACTTCAGTGCAAAGCACAGGGCATAATCAATTTTAGGTGCTTAATAAATGTTTGCAGGATAAAGAAAAGAATAATGCGGCCCTGGCCAGTGTGGCTTAGTTGGAGTGTCGTCCCACACACCAAAAGGTTGGGGGTTCGATTTCCGGTCAGGGCACATACCTAGGTTGCAGGCTTAATCCCCAGTCGGGCACGTATGGGAGGCAACTAATCCCTGTTTCTGTCCGACATTGATGTTCCTCTCTCTGTCTGTCTGTCTCTCTCCCCTCTTCCTCTTTCTCTAACATCAGTAAACACATTTTTTAATTAAAAAGAATAATGTGAAAAATACTTGTGTTATGTTAGGTAGATTGGGGAAACTAGTACCTACACTTAAGGTTGCTATGTGGATTAGATGGGAAAATTCACAGGAAACATCCAGTATAATGCCGGGCATAGGTGTCCGGTGAATAATAAAGATGGAGATGGTGGTGATTGTGCTGGTAACAATGATAAGAGCTGTGTATTTTTTGTTTGTTTGTTTTCACAGAGAGCCCCTACACAGGCCTTGGAATTTGTGGATGGATTTTGGTGATTTTCTCATTCTTGTTCACATTTGTAACTTTTCCAATATCAGTATGGTTGTGCATAAAGGTAAAGAATATTTCATTTGCATCGGGGAAAGGGTCGACTCCTAGCTACCTAAACCCACTTTGTGTACACATGTGTGTAGGAGAGACAGGGATTGTAGTGGCCTATAATTCCTTTCCTCCATCTCTCCTTTGGAAAAATCTCTCCAGTCACCTATTACAATGGAATCTTAACAGTTCTTTTCAGCCAGTTTAGTCAGTCCTTCCTGAGGGTTAGATAAGATCACCATCGAAAGAGTTCTGGCCTTGGGAATGCGGGGTGGTCGAGTGAGTTCTCCAGAGTCAGGATGCTGAGGTTGACTGCTGGCTCCATTGTTTAAGGTGTGACCTTTGCCATGTTTTCTCACCTGTAAAACGGGCCGGGCCGTTGTGAGGATTAAATGAGTTAAAAGTATTTAAACACACTTCTGACAGTGCCTGGCACGTGGTGCGTGCTTTCTAGATGCTGGCTATTTTTTCTATAAAGTTATTAATACTTTTATAAATGACTGTCATTTATATATTCCTAGAAAGATAAATTTGCTCTAAGAATGATTATTGTAATTTAAGAAATCAGAAGACAAACTGTGAGAACTTTAGCTTTTTTCCTGTCCTAACAAGTCACGAGTAATTGAATAATAAGGTTAATAGCTAAGGAGTGAGGTCATGGACTTGCTTCTGTATACTATTCTATACTTTCCAAATTTTATACAATGAATAACTATTGCTTTGTAAAAAAAGGTAAATAAATATCGTACTTGGTTGGGGCTGTTAACCATTAGACATATTATTCGTAGACAGACTCTGGATTATAGAGAAGAAAAGAAAAGAGAGTCATATAACTTCTTTAGAGCAGAAACATATATTTAAAAAGCCAGGCATGTAAATACTTGTACTCAGATTATTATTTGTTTTTAATCTAGATCATAAAAGAATATGAAAGAGCCATCATCTTTAGATTGGGTCGCATTTTACAAGGAGGAGCCAAAGGACCTGGTCAGTACTGGGATTCTGGATTGTTTGCCTGGAGACTGAAATTCTTTCTCTTGTTGATGTGATTTCCCTTACGAGGTTCTCTTCTGTGGACTTAGAAAGGAGTTCTTCCTACAACAGAAGTCGTAGGACCATAGCAGGGGTGCTGGCCAGTCTGCTGTAGCCACTCTTTCCTTCCTTCCTTGCCCTTCCCTCCCCTCCCCTTCCCATTTGAGCTGATAAGATTGTCGTAGGCCTGGAATAGCTACAGCTGTGTGAGTTTAACACAAGAATCTCTACTAAAACAAAGGCTTTGAGCCCCGGCTGGTGTGAATCAGTGGACTGAGTGCCAACCTGTGACCCAAAAGGTCGCTGGTTGGATTCCCAGTCAGGGCACATGCCTGGGTTGTGGGCCAGGTCCCCAGTTGGGAGCGTGAGAGAGGTAACTGGTCGATGTATTTCTTGCACATCGATGCTTCTCTCTCTTCCTCCCTCCCTTCCCTGCTCCCTAAAAATAAATAAATAAAATCTTTTAAAATATAAAGTAAAATAAAATAAAGGCTCTGAGTTGTTTTTTGGCAAACTTCAGTTAAGCTCCTACTATCGTCCAGGCTCTGGGAATTCACTGGAGACTCTAACACAGCAATCCCCACCCGTTTTGGCACCAGGGACCAGTTTCGGGGAAGACAGTTTTCCCATGGACCGGGGTCGGGACATGGTTTGGGATGATTCAAGCTCATTACAGTCAAGTTCTCCCCCTGCTCTCTGGCCCAGCTCCTAACAGGCCCCGACTGATAGCAGCCAGCGGCCCAGAGGGCCACAGTTCCTGCCCTCAAGGATCTTCCTGTCTAGTGGCGGGGCACCAACAGGGAACAGATAGTTACAATTCCGTGTGAGGAGCGTTAGGATCCACATAGCTCTGGAAACCCCGAGAAGAGTGCCTGACCCGAACTTGTAGGATGAGACAAGGCTTTCTGGGGGTGACAACTTGGCTGAATCTTGAGGCATGAAAAGGTATTAGGGGAGGTATTCCTGCCAGAAAGAGCAAGGTGTGCAGGGCAATCGAGAGGAGAGTGTTCCAGATTCAAGGAACTGTGTTGCTCAGCCCAGCCAGAGTGGAGGACAGGAGGAGAGGGGACGGCTGAGGAGGTAAGCTGGGGCAGGCCCGCTGCTTGTTCAGCAGTTGGTGTTTCGGGAGAGAGAGCTCTGAGTGCAACGTAGAAAATAGATGGGGGGAGAGACGCTGGAAGAAACAGAAAGCTGACTCGGGAAGCCGGGCACAGGTGTAAGTGAAAACGGCGACAGTCGCAGGGGAGCAAGGAAATGAAGTCCTTGGTGAGGACAGCCAGGGTCGGGAAGTAAGCAAGAGGAGTAAGGGGTAACATTCCCGGCTCCTGGCTCATTCACCGAGGCGACCTGGTGACTTACAGTTGACGAGGTCGATGCTATGAGAACTGAACGGAAGGTGAACCCATTAGGTGCTGCTACCTCCCCATAATCCTCTGTGGATCTCGGTTGCAGGTTTGTTTTTTATCCTGCCGTGCACTGACAGCTTCATCAAAGTGGACATGAGGACTATCTCATTTGACATTCCGCCTCAGGAGGTAAGGCGCTCCTTGGCCGTGAATGCCTGAGGAAGCGTGTGTGCGCATGCGTGGCGATGAGCGGCGGCACGTGCGGCGGTCGCAGCACAGGTGTATACCACCCGTCTGCGCTCACCGTCGTCTCTCTGGGTGACCTTGGGCGAGGTAGTTCATTTCTCTGGGCCTCAGCTTCCTAATCTGCAAAATAGAGGTCGTAATAATAGGACCTACCTTATGGGGTTCTTGAGAGAACCAAATGAGCTATGTGTAAAGTACTTCAAACAGTGGCTGATAGTTAAATGCTGCGTAATGCTTGTTTTTATAAAACGTAGTGAGATGTTAGTGTAAGTATAACGTTAGCGTTATTGTCATTTTTGCTGCCGCATTTCTTCTCTCTGGGTTTTCTGATAGAAAATCCTCTTTAGTACGATATTCTTCTCCCTACAGGTCTTGATTTTATTCTAGATAAATTGGTTAAAAGCCAAAGAATTAGACACTACTTATTTGGCATTTTAGATAAAGCATACAATGTTTTAGACTAGGAACTATTTCATGCTCGTTCAAACTGCTTCACAAATACCATCACAGTTGAAACAGCAGAATCCCTAGAAAGCATGTAGTCGCTGTGAGACAATGAGAATCCTCCAGACCACAGCGGTTCCCACAGGCCGAAAACTCAGCTCTTTGGATTCCGGGTCCAGTGCTTTTCTCGCAACTCCATGCTACGTGCATTCTGCATTAGCTCCTTGTGGCCCTTGAAGTAGAGACAGCCATGCTGGTACTTAGGTCTAAGGAGGCAGAACAACTATTGCAGACAGAAGGCCTAAAAACATACTAAAGGGAGGGACAGAAAAATACCGCCAGGGTATCCAGCAGGGTGGTGGGGCCTGGCCATGCTGCCTTCTCTTGTCACAAAAAGCCACAAACCAGCCTGGGAAGTTCCTTGCTGGTACTGAGCCAAGTAGTTGGTGAGGTCAGACCTCATAATCCACACATGTGCGGTGACACCAGAAATCGTTCTTACCCCCAAACAAGACTGAGAGCACCGCTGTATTCCCTGCATGTTTTCCTGTCTTTCAGGAAAGACTGACTCTCAGAAGGAGCCCCTTGCAGGGTAGCTGGGAACTCTGGCATTTCCCTCTGTAGCATTGCAGGCATCTGGCAGGGCCGCTGCCTGCTTCTGCCTTCCAGCTGCTCTCTGCTTGCCTGCCAGCTGTGCACGCAGAGTGCGTTGGGACTTGGCAGGCAGTCCTTTCCCATCTCCACGAACGCGCTGTGAAGAGAGATAAACATACTGCCGGCGATAAGCAGTCGGCGGAGAGGCTGCCGCGTTGGAAAGTTCTGGCCGTGGCCAAGTTGCAGTGTCAAGAATTTGTTTAGAAATGATACATACTTTTCCCATCCCCTCATGGGAAAGAATTACTTTTCACAGAAGATGGTAATGTACTATACATTTATTTACCGATCTCCCACTTCTCTTTCAAGTTCGAATGATACATTTAGAATTACATTTCAAGTTAGAATATACATAAAGAAAAGGATTAATACTTTGATGCCCAGCAGAACTAAACAGCTATGTAATATATGATCGTCATTACTACTTTCCATTTACATAGCTCTGAAAACTTTCAAAAGGGCCTTATTCACCAACATTTTCTTATTTGAAAATGAAATTAGTGTAGAATTGGGCAGTCTTATTAGCCTCATCTCACAAATGAGGAATCTTTAGGTTAAACAGTTTAAAATTGTTTAATCGTCACCTGAGGATATATTTGTTGATTTTAGAGCGAGAGGAGGGGAGAAAGAGAGAGAGAAACATCGATGTGACAGACAAACGTCAATCCGTTGCCTCCTATACACACCCGGACCAAGGACTGAACCCACAATCTTTCAGTTTGCGGGACAGGCTCCAACCAACTGAGCCAGAGCGGCCAGGGCTGGGTCAGACAGTCTAAAAGCTAGAGGTCACCAAGGGAGGTACAGGCAGAGTTGAGACTCCAGGTCTCCTAACTCTCACTCCCGTGCTCCTCATTAATCGCTGTGTTCCCAGGACCACATTTCAGTTGAATTCATCTCTTGTTTATCGACAACTTGCTATGTATCAAGCATTCTGCTGGTGATAGAGACACATGCCCTCAAGAAATCCATAGTCTAATAGAGAAATAACGATGTGGATCAATAAAGGCCCTGCAGCGAGGTGCAAAGGGAAGGGCGTGCGCTGCCATGTGAGTGAGGGAAGTTTCACAGAGAAAAGGCCCCTGGAGCTGTGTCTTGAACGCCGAGTAAGAATGTGCCAGTCTGATGTGATAGGGGAGGGAGAGAGGGCAGGACATCCATGGAGAGAGGACATTGGCATAAAGGCCAAGGGTCATGGCACATGACACACGCAGAGGTCTATACCTCATCACGTGTACTGTGGGCAGGAGGAAGGAGGGAAGAGTGAGGCCACGGGGCTGCTTGTCAAACGGCGAGGTGTCAAAGGGCTTGTACAGCACACTGAGGACTTTGCCCTGTGGGCGGTAGGAAGGACTGGCACCTTCTGTCCTGTGAAGCGTTTTTATGTAGCCTGCTGTGAATACGTTTTTACCCTGACCTTGCCCTATAAAAACAGTTCCCATTCCCATTTTGCCCTAGCAACTCTGCACTACTTATAATTCTAGCGGCGCATATGAGCCCGGGCTCTCCCGCACACACGGTTTTCTCTGCCTTGAGTACTCTTTCACTGCGCCCTCCACCCTCTGGAAGTTTTAGTCCTTCCTTCCAGACTCAGTTCAAGTGCCACCCCTGCCACCTACAACTGCTCATGTTTTGTTCCTTAAGCCTCTCTTGACTCCTCAACCTCTTTGAAAGTAGAAACCAAGATTTTTCATACCTTTATCCCTGGGACCTAGTATAGTGCTTGCTAGGAAGTGGTGTCTCATTTGTTGAATGATTGAATGAAGTGAAGGAATTAATGAATGAATGAACATATGTTATTGAAGACTTTCGGATGCTTTACTGTCTTAGTTCATCTGATCTGCTGTAACAAAATAACACAGCCTGGGTGGCTTATAAGCAGCAGAAATTTACTTCCCACGGTTCTGGAGGCTCAGAAGCCTGAGATTAAGGCATTGGCATGTTCGGTGTCTGATGATGTCACACTGTGTCACTGTGTCATCATGTGAGAGAGCTCTCCGAGGTTTCTTTGGTAAGAGTACTAATCCCATTGATAAGGGTTCTGCCCTCACGACCTAATCACCCCCAGCCAAATCCCAACACCTTGGGGACTAGGTCTCAACATAGGAGTTTGGGGGAACACAAACATTCGGTCGATAGCACTTACTAAAGTCAGCCAGTGTTACGAGATGTTCTATAGAAGAGCATTCCTGACAGTTACGTTAAAGAAAGAGCTGGCAGACAGATGTAAAACTGCTTCCTTTACGTTGTAGATCCTCACTAAGGACTCAGTGACAGTTAGCGTGGATGGTGTGGTCTATTACCGCGTCCAGAACGCGACCCTGGCCGTGGCCAACATCACCAATGCCGACTCAGCGACCCGTCTGCTAGCGCAGACTACTCTGAGGAATGTGCTGGGCACCAAGAACCTTTCTCAGATACTCTCCGACAGAGAAGAGATTGCACACAACATGCAGGTGAGGCGCGCACCCCAGAAATCACAAATTGAAGCAGAGACTCGGTGGTTGTTCGAGAACTTACCATTGAAGCTGGGGGACCACTGGCCATTTTTTCCTCACGGAGAGGTTTTCCCAAACTTGATGGCAGGGGATGTTTTCCACACAGATAGTTCATGGATAGTGACACTCAGATTCGTGCATTATTTTTCCTGTCCAGTGTATATATCTTTCCAGAATTAGTATTAACCTTTTTTTTTTAAGATTTTATTTATTTTATTTTTAGACAGAGGGGAAAGAGAGGGAGAGAAACATCAATGTCTGGTTGCCTCTCAGGTGCCCCCAACTGGGGACCTGGCCCACTACCCAGATATGTGCCCTGATTGGGAATCGAACCAGCAACCCTTTGGTTCACAGGCTGGTGCTAAATCCACTGAGCCACACCAGCCAGGGTAGTATTAACCTTTTCTTTAGCATAATAGTTCAGAGGCTGTTTGTGTAGTGCAAGTGTCAGTAAAGTTGTGTTCTCAGCCCCACGACTTCCGAGGTAAGTCTTACGCTTTCCAATGTTGCTTGAGTAATAGATGCCCCATTAAACCTGACCTGCTCAAGAGCACTATAAATCTGAACTCTTACTATTTGTTTAGACTCCATGGCCTATAAAATCTATGATCTTAGTTGACACCAACAATAACTAACCGTGGGAAATAAGTAGTACGATTTCACTCCCGCCATCACAAGGGGAGAAAGCCGAAGCACTAAGAAGCAACACAGCTCACACAGAGTCACATTAGCTCGGGACTCGGCTGACCACCTGTCTTAACAAGGACAGTTTTGTTGGAATACAGCCACGCCCATCTGTTTAGGTATTCCCCATGGCTGCTTGTGACTTACAAGTGCAGGGTTAAGTAGTTGCAGCAGACTGAAAATCAATAATCATTATCTGGCCTTTTTAGAGAAAGTTTGCCTGCGTTAGCTCGTTAGCAACCGAATCAGAGTCAGCTGTCCAGTGAGCCAGCACCTTATCCACTCCAGGTCCCAACGTGCACAGCCACCCTAGGCCCCTGGACCGGGACCGGCCGTTTTAGCCTGCCTTCTCTCTTCCTACCAGACCACCCTGGACGATGCCACCGATGAGTGGGGAATCAAGGTGGAGCGTGTGGAGATCAAGGACGTGAAACTCCCTGTGCAGCTCCAGAGGGCTATGGCTGCCGAGGCGGAAGCATCCCGGGAAGCCCGGGCCAAGGTCACCATTTTTTTCATTTGTTTTTGTTATTGAATTTTCTTTTTAATTAAAAAAAGTAAAGCTTGTTTATTATAAAAATTAGAAATAATCCTGAAGTATTTAGTTAAGGTGAAAGCCCTCCCAATCACTTCAAATTGTATCCCCCCAGAGGTCACCACTCTTAACAGGTTAGTGTGTTTACTTCCAGATTATCATTTCTGGTTTATTAGAGTTTTATTTGACTACCTTATTAGACTATCGGCCTGTTTGTTTTACAGAAGTAGGTCACTCCATGCCTTACTGTTCTGCACCTTGCTTTTTCCACTCGGTGTCGCATGGGCGTGTCAGTACCTCCAGAGTTCCCTCATTCTTTACTAACTGCATGCCCTGTGCTTTATTCTCCCAGCCCCCTGTAGAGGACAAATGAGCAGTTCTGACATCAGAGCAGATGAGCAGCCTCACCTGTTTGCGTACCAGCCATTCACTTATTTTGTCTCCCTTCATTCTTGATCTTTTCTCTGGATCTTTTTTCTTACTCTGCTTCTTCCTTTCTCTTGTCTTTCCTTTTTTAAAAAATTGTTCTTTCTTTGTGCTCTGACTAGGAATCGACCGGGCAACCTTTGAGTTCACAGGCCGGTACTCAGTCCACTGAGCCACACCGGCCAGGGCTAATTTTTCTTTCTTTGATTGCTTTTTCTCCTTTCTTTCCATCGTCATCTCTGCCTATGTCTTAACCCTGCATAGTTGCATGGCCCCTTTGAGAAGTGCTGAAGGCAGCCACTGTTAACCTAAACTAGAAGAGAGGCTCTGCTGAGATGATACTGCATAAGGACACAGGACCACCTCACCAAATCCAAGGGCAGGAAGTAGAGTTGAGCTTCATCAGAATTGGAGTCAAGATGGAAGGGAGCGGGTCATTTCATTTCCTGGGCCTCGTCTCATTGCAGACGGTTTGAGGGGGAGACTGTCGGGCTCTAGTTGAACACTGAAGGGGGCAGACCCGCCCTGATTCCCAATCACAGAAGAAGGGTTATCTCTGGCCCAGCCTTGGCTGCAGGGGAAAGTCAGGGGCTCATCAGGGTTCAGAGCCCCTTGCCTGTGAGTTCGTGGAGGAGAAGGGGCAGTTTGTGGGAGGGGCCACTGCGGACTTGACAGATCTCCCAAGACACAAGGAGTAAACCCATTTGTTGTTGTTGGAAAATTAGCAGTAGCTGGTGGTGCTTGGCTAACCACAGCACCCTGCCCTTCCCTCAGGATGCCCTGTAAGCCACAAGTGGGTGACTGTAATAATTTCTTAACCAGCCCCAAATACAGCAGTAGCTCATTTGACACAATACACCCAGAATTTTCTACTAACCAGAAAGTTTAGGTTTTTCTAACGTGATCACTGATGCTTTGTGATGCTAACCTGGTGACACTCAGATCCCTCAAGTGCTTTCTTTCCAATAATCACACATAGAAGACTGAATTGTATTCTTGATAGTATTAAACATGCCCTACTAGAATCTAATTATTTAAAAAATTAGGAGGCATTATACCTACAAAATGTCATTAACCAAAAGCCCCATTTCCAAGTCATACTGAACGAGAGAATTTGTCGTACATAGACTGCATAGAATACCGGCACCCCAAGGGTCCATAGAGGTCATCTTCTGAAGGTGACAAATATCTGCCCCAGATGCTACTACTCTTCCCTTCGGCTCCCCTACCAGTAATTAACCACAGCCCTGTTTCCCACTGAGCTTAGACTTGGCCCTTCTATAGCACTTTTGGGGACGGTCCTCAACTGCTTGGAAGTAGCTCTTAAGATGAAACTTACTTGCCATCCCACTACTCAGACGAAAAAAACTGAAGCCTAGAAAAGCTAAGTGACCTCCTCAAGGTCACACCGCGTTAGTGCTGGTGGAGATCAGAAGTCCCCTCTGCCCCTCGTGGCCTCCTCTGGAACTTTCCAGGGTGGACGGAGCCTCTTCTACAAGTGTTCTCACCAGTTAGGAAAGAGAATTCCTATTCCCTTTTAAAACAATAAGAAGAGATTAATGAATCTGATTAAAATTCTAAATTACTTTGCTCCCACGTGGCCGGGGTTGTAGGGTTGGTCTGGAAGCAGCCTCATGGCCCCCAGCAGTGACTCTGTCTGTCTTTAAGGTTAGGGTTCACACGGAGAATCATCATGAGTACAGCCCTTCTGTAAAATACAGTAACACTGCAATATCCATAAGGCCACACATTCAAAACTGTACATTCAAGTTCTCATGAAAAATAGGGCAGGTCAGTTTCTTCAACAAATTAATAGCAAAGGATAGGAGAACCTCTAGATTAAGAGACTTCAGAGAAAAATTCCTCAGTTAATTAGGCTTCAGGAAAATATAAATTCAAATCACAAGGAGATGCCACACTGGACATCCACCAGAACAGCTTTAAAAAGAAAGAAAAGAGAACCAAGTGTGCGTGAGGGAGGTACCAGAACTCACATTTCGTTGGTAAGAGTATAAATTGGTACCACTCCTTTGTAAAACTATCTGGCAGTATGTACCTAACAGAAATGCACGCCTGTGTTTATGAAAAGGCATGCCCTGCAGTATTCACAGCAGAGCTCTGTAACTGCCCAAACTGGAAGCCACCCCAATGTCCATTGCTAGCTGAGTGGTTAGCACGGTGTATTCCCATGAAGGAATACCACACAGCAGAGGGAATGGACACACAAGTGCTCACGAGTGTACTTAGAGAGGAAGGAGCTGGTCACCAAAGAGGACAGATTCTCCCGCCAGTAAGTTAGCTGATTGCTTGAAAGTTTTTAGACCAACTCCTCCTGACTTGACATATCACCCTCTCCTACGTTTTCCATAACTCTCAGAAAAATGCTTGACGCCCTTTCAAGCTATTTCCTATTTCAGGGCCTGGTCATCTCTCATTTGAGAGGGTGGAGTGCAAAAATACAGATCATTTTTCTCTGCCCTTCTTCCCGAGCAGCCCACCCAGGCCGCGGCAGGAGACAGCGGTCTTCTCACATCCTTGAAAACAACAGCCTTTAGAACGATGGTCTAGAAATAATAAAGTGGTGATTGATGCGGGATTACTGTGCATTTGGCAAAAGCCCCACCTACCCACATGTCTCCTGTTTCACTCTCTAAATTCCTGTCCACAATGTATATACTTGGCCTGTGTTGAGGCAGAGCCAGTGGTGGTGGGTTCACGTCTTGGGCAGCTCACTTGGGCAGCTTTCGTATTAACAAAGTGTGTGTCCAGCCCGGTGGATCTGGCTGCCCAGCCGAGAGATTGTGTATTGGTTGGTAGTGGGAGGTGAGGTATGTTTGCAATTGGTCCATGTGCCTAATTGGAAACCTGAGACGACCAGGGGATGAAAAGCAGATCCCGCTGTGCTCGTGCAGGGGTTTACTTGTACTTTCTCTACTGCGCTTGCCTTGGACCACAGTTACGTGATTCTCTTTGAGCGTCCCTGGCACTTGCCCCTTCTCACAGACTTCAGTAGGACATAATGGGTTTGCCTTGATAAACTTTTCAATCCTCTAAACTTGGCCCTTGCTCTCAAAAAGTACGTATCCTGTATTTCCAATCTCACCAATGGCACTATCAGGCAGCCTTAACCTAGAAACCCGGGACTCAGCCCCTGTTCGCCTTTCCTCCCGTGCACAGTCTGCCTCCCAGCGCCAGTGAATTGCGCCCGTCACTCTGAAGCACTGCCACTGACAGCTCTCGGTCTGTCCTCTCCTCATCGGTCCTCAGTCACCTCTGTGTTTCCTCAGAGCTCTGCGGGCATGCTCCCTGGGGAGTTCCGTGATGGCTGCCGGACCCCTCCGCTTTCTCCGGTTTGATTTCCGCTTTCACTGTCCGCAGGTCATTGCAGCCGAGGGAGAGATGAATGCGTCCAGGGCTCTGAAGGAAGCCTCCATGGTCATCACTGAATCTCCTGCAGCCCTGCAGCTCCGCTACCTTCAGACACTGACCACCATTGC
>VMDR010017212.1:0-20325 GCA_007922815.1 Macrotus californicus | reverse complement strand
AGTAGTTGTTTAAGAAAGGTATTTAGGGTTTTTTTCTAAGTGGTTAATAAATTATCCCCGAACTATTGTTAAATAATTCTTTTTTCCCACAGGTCTGAAATAGACTCAATCAAATCTTTAATTCTTATATATACTAAGGTAGATATGTGTTTCTAGTCTTGTGTCAATACCACACTTTTTGCATTATTGTAGCATTATAATATGTTTTAATATCTATTTCCTTCTATTTTCTTTAATCATTTTTCCTATGGGCATTTTAAATATGTTTAACATTTTTATTGAAATGCAATATATATATGAACAGTAAACATATCATCAATGAATGGCCCAGGGACTTTTCACGAACCGACCTCATATGTCTAATTGGCAGCCAGGTCAAGTTAAGAATATTACCAACAACCCAGAACCTCTGGAACAACTTTAATGTTCCAACATCTGAATTGTAGGGGTAACAGAAGGAGAAGGAGAAAAGCAAGACATTGAAAACTTATTTAAACAAATAATGAAGGAAAACGTCCCCAATCTGGCAAAGGAAATAGACTTCCAGGAAGTCCAGAAAGCCGAGAGTCCCAAAGAAATTGGACCCAAGAAGAAACACACCAAGGGACATCATAATTATATTACCCAAGATTAAAGATAAGGAGAGAATCTTAAAAGCAGCAAGAGAAAAGGAGAGAATTACCTACAAAGGAGTTCCCATAAAATTATCAGCTGAGTTCTCAAAAGAAACCTTACAGACAAGAAGGAGCTGGAAAGAAGTATTTGAAGTCATGAAAGGCAAGGACCTACATCCAAGATTACTCTATCCAGCAAAGTTATCCATCATTTAGAATGGGAGGGCAGATAAAGTGCTTCCCAGATAAGGTCAAATTCAAGGAGTTCATCATCACCAAGCCCTTATTATATGAAATGTTAAAGGGACTTATCTAAGAAAAAGAAGATAAAAAATATGAACAGTAAAATGATAGCAAACTCACAATGATCAGCAACTGAACCTAAAAAACAAAAACTAAGCAAATAACTAGAATAGGAACAGAATCACAGAAATGGAGATCACACAGAGGGTTATTAGTAGAGAGAGGGAGAGGAAAGGGGAGGGGGAAAAGGTACAGGGAATGAGAAGCATAACTGGTAGGTGCAAAATAGTGAAAGATTAAGAATAGTATAAGAAATGGAAAAGCCAAAGAACTTATATGTACGACCCATACATATGGACATGAACTAAGGTGGGGGAATGGTGGAGGGTAGGGGGGGTGCATGGTGGAGTGGGATAAAGGGGAGAAAAAAATTGGAGCAACTGTAATAGCATAATCAATAAAATATACTTTAAAAATAAATTAATATTTTACTTTATTCTTTTATAGTCAGCACTTCTCGTAGCATGTTTAAAAAAATCTGCCTCCTCCATTATCAAAAACATGTTTCCTTATAAAATATTGTTTTAACCTTCACATTCAGATATACAATTGATCTGAAATTATTTTTGGTGTATAATATGAGGTAAGGAGGACAAAGTACATTTTTCAATTGGACAAAATCCAGTGGACCCAGAACCATTTATTAAAATGACTGTTTTTCTCCACTGCATTAGAGATGCACACTGAAGGAAGGGTACTACATACACAGCAATTAGCATGAACAATTTCACACTATATGCAACATGGATGAGTTGGCAAAGTTGAATGTAAGAAGACAGCCACAATAGGGGGTGGACAATATGATTCTTTGCCTCTCATAATGTGTAAGACTCTTTGTGATCTCTCTATTTTGTTCCATTTATCAGTTTATATATGCTTGTACAAATACCACAATGACTTAATTATTAAATCTGGTAATATAAGGACTTTAGCTTTGTTCTTTCCTAAGATTTTCTTAGAGAGAGCACTGGATCCTTTCCATTTTCATACAAACGTTTGTATTGGATTATCAATTACCACACAAAAACCTCCTGGAATTTCATTTGAAATTGCTCTTATTTGTTTTTGATCTTACAAATAAACTTCATTTTGTCAAGATTTAACAAAAAATCCCTTTATGATTTGGATTTTATTAATCCTGTTAATTTAATTTGTGGTATATTAAATTCTTTTTTTGATGATTTCATGGCTGTGAATATTGATTTCCCCACCAGACCATCAACAACCTTGGGAGAAAGTATCTGTCACATAATTCTTTTGTTTTATACAATGAAACAAAGCATTTAATGTGTGTTTCTTAAATGGACCTTATAAACCCTTGCAAAATGACCTTGTCAAGTGCTTTTTATCAAATATTCTGGGTGGGTGCTCCTTGATTTCTGAGTTATTGCATTTGAACAAGTCACTAAAGTGTTTATTAATTCACCTAGCAAAGTCACTCCATACACTAGTCTTTTTTAAAAAAAGCTTTTTTTTTTTCCCTACAGAGCTTTCAGTCTAGCAAAGGCCGTAAACACACAACCAAGTATCTAAAATGTCATTTCTTAAGTGTTAGAGATTTAGAGCTTCAAGAGTAATTAACTCTAGCTGAGAAACCACAGAGAAGTTCATAAATCCCAGTGAAGTTGGCAGTTGAGCTGGGTTTTGAAGCATGAATTTGAGTTCTTTAGGCAGTAGAGTCCAGGAGTGGAAAGAGAATAGGGAGCATTCTGGGTGAGACGGGAAAAAAAGACATGGAAGCGTGAAAATTCATCCCACGTCTAAGAAGCATGAGTGGTCGGTCCAGTGTGGCTGAGGCACAGGGAGTGGAGTGAGACACAGGTGAAACTTAACATGTAGGGTGGGGTTGGATTATGAATGGCTTTTAAACATAGGTCAGTGATTGCTCTTTATTATTTAAGATAGTTAGCAGAGGTGTGTCCTGATCATATCTGTGTTTGAAAAATATCTCTCTTCTAGTACTGATGGGGGTGTGCAGTAGTGTGCAGACACAGGTAGAGGGCTCCAACAGTAGTAGTCCAGGGAGCAGAGGATAAGAGGCTGAGCAAAAACACTGAAAACGGGGTGGTTATTGCAGGTTATTCCAGAAGAGAAATCAATGAGTCTTGGTGATTGAGTGGGTACGTGTAGGTCGGGGGAGGACACCTCAGACGTCTGGATGCAGGGCATGGGATTTCACTGTGCTAAGCTCCAAATTGTCCCTTGGATCATTGGGTTGACTCGAGCAGCTATTTTGAAAGTATGACTCGATGTACTTCTGATTGGCAGCTGCATGAAAGGGCACAGCTTAATGCCCGTGGGACTGTTTTATTTTTTTCCTCAGAATAACCATGTTTTGCCATGTGATTTCATTTTTGCAGGATTTTTAGGGTTATTTTTTTTTTGTCCCCTGTCCATCTGTATCTGTATTGCTGCTCTCCTGGGAAGAGAGAAAATAGATACAAACCCAAACCAAAAATATTTCCCTCCCACCGTGGCTCTGAAATTAGATTACTTTGTCAGATCTGTTTGGCAAGGGGTCTTAACTGATTTAGCACAAACAGCTCATTTTGTAGATGAGCAGGTCAAGTCCAAGAGAGGAAAGATGACGTGTTACCAATAAGTGGGATCAAGTGGTGGGAGGCAGATCGGCCTGGTTCAAAGTGCGGAATCCAATGGTCTAGGCTCTGCCACCCACCAGCTGTGTGACCTGGGGAAAGTGTGATTTAGCCCTTTCCCACACCCAGTTCTCTTGACTATGACATGGAATTGTGAGAATTACATGAAAAATGTGCATGCTGACAGTGAAGACACACCTGAGTGCTCAATGCATGTCAGTGATGCTGAAGATGAAGGTGATGGTGATGAAGATGATGGTGCTGCTGAAGATAAAGATGATGGTGATGACGATGTCGTTGAAGAAGCATGGGCTTTGGCATCAGAACACCTGAGCTGAAATGCCTATTTGACCTTGTTAAAATTATTTCATCTCTGTAACGATAAGTTTAACTGTATGTAAAATAGAGATAACAATCTCTGTCTTGTATTAGTTGGAGAATAAAATAAAAGAAAATGTATATTTAAATTACCTACCACAGTGCCTGGCACAAAGAAGGTACTCACGTAATGTTTCTTCTCTATGCCCGAACCCAAGCTTCCTTCTTTCCTTTCCCTCTTCTTGTCCTGTTCATCCTTCTCCAATAGCAATCTTATTTTTCATTCTAATACTATATTGTCAGGTATCCATTGGCTGCGAATCTGGAAATCCGTATTGTCATCATTGCTTCTGAGGCCCCTCCGCCCTCCCATTTCCACAGATGAGAATTCATTCTCAACAGTGTCTGTCTGTCTCTCCTGCAGCTTGAGATGACCCCAGGGACTGCCACTCTACTCAGAGCTCCCCTGGGTATTAACTTCAGGAAGGGGACACTCCCTCTGGGGAATTTGTCATCCTAGCGGAGACCTGAGGTGCTATGTGTTATCACCCACCAGGTTCCCTCATCTCCATCTAGGCAGTACTTCATGTGTATAATGAATAATTAGTTGTTTGGAGCCTTTTGGCAGCTTCCTCCCTTCAGTAATTGAAGAAATATTTTATCTTTTGGGTTGTGTTATGGGGTTCCAGGAACGAGAGGGGAACAAAACTCTTCTGAACTTCCTCCACTGAAGCAGCCTCATTTCTTTCATGTGGGGGGAAGAAAACTAATGAGCTACTTATTCTGGCTTTTTTTTTTTTTTTTTTTTGTAAAAGCAGCAGGTCTCCTGGCTCTAATGCAAACAGACCAGCTTGACAGCTCACTGTGGTTGAACACGACTGAAAATCAGGTCAGGGATTGTCACACGAGGAGGATGAAAAGGTCAGTAACCAATAATGGGAATGTCCCCGTGGCTGAGAGACATGCATCACAACACTGGCAAGTACCAGCCCGGGGCTCCCGTCTTTTCTGGAACTGCAACATCCCATCTGCTTGCTTTTATGCCTTAATATTCCCAAAGTTGCTCCCTCCGAATGCTAGAGAGCACATATTTATTGTTTTAATTAAAATGAATAGGTTTGAGGATCTCAAAAGAGAAAATGTGAGATATCCAAGGGGGTTGCAAAATCGGAGATGGGAGAGCTTATGCCAGAGACCATCAGGGTCTCAATACTTGTCCCCGGTTGCTTGATTTATGCATAAAAACAGCACTGGAGTCAGGGGAGCGGGGGAGGAGCATGGGTCCAAAAAGGGTACAAGTTTGCCTATAAACCTTTTCCATATAGAAAAAAAAAGCAAGGAAGAAGAAGGAAGGAACATCGAAGCTTACATCTTTATTTGGTTCCCAGGAGGCATCCATTAGACTACAATATGCCATTCTAAGTGCACCTGAATATAGCTGTGGGTTTTGATGACTCTCTCCTCCCCTTCTGACCTTTATTACAACTGCAAAAGTTCTGAGTGTGAGGGATAAATAATGCATGCTCCCAGCCAAGAAAGGAAAGAAGACCCAAGGAAATGTTGTAGAGTACAGTAAGCAACACTTCTTTCTCCTGTATATTTTTACTCCTGACCCACTTCTTCCTACCTCCATCCCTCTCCTCGCCTTCTGTTACCCACCAGTCAGGACCCAAAAACCCAGAGGCAGAAGTGAAGGAGAGCACAGATTCGGGGGTCAAGCTTGAATTGAAAATACTTACAGCTATGGTATACGTATTGTGGGATCCTGAGAGAGTCCTCTCTCCTCTCTCTGCTTTGGTGTCCTCTGTAAAATGAGGATACCCACCTCAGTACGCACTGTATTAAAGGCTTTGGAAAGATAATGAATAAAGTCATGGCCAGCGTGGCTCAGTTGGTTGGAGTGTTGTTCCCGTACACGAAAACGTTGGGGGTTCGATTCCCAGTCAGGGCACATACCTAGGTTGTGGGTTCAATCCCATCAGGGCATGTATATGAGGCAACCAATTGATGTTTCTCTCTCTCTCTCTCTAAAATCAATCAATATACTTTTTAAACGATAATGAATAAAGATGTGTGCATATAATCTTTGTGCCCTGGGGAAGAGACAGAAAGAAGAAAGAAGGCACATCCTGATCAGTTGTGAGTCTCGGACCTCAGGGGAAGAGCTGCAAGGGGAGGAGCACCTTTTCAGTAAGCTTAGAATTGCCTAGAAGGGGTGGTTGAGAGCTCTGAAACCTGGTCCTGGCTTGGAATCCTCCAGGCTGGCTTCCGCAGCAGCAAAGCAAACAAAAGGTCTCTGCAGTAACCTCAGAGTGCAGAGCTGGGATTTCTTTCCATATTCAGAAGCCAGACCCTCTGTTTCTTACAATTATAACAGAAACCAGCGAAAGGGCTGAATTGAACTCTAGGCTCAAGCTAAATTCCAAGTCGAATCTCACGCAGGGATAATTTGTGCGTCGCACGTGTGTTTGTGTCTTGCTCATGCCTGTTTTTCTGAGGTGTAGGAAGGGATGGCTCTTTTCCAGCTAGTGGTTTAAATAAGACTGAGTGCTTCCCCCTCAAGCATTAGGATTAGAAAATGAGGTGGGAAAGGAAATGATTTTAGAGCAAACAAAAAATACAATTTGGATACTTATCATCTGTGGGAGGAAGTTTGGAAGTCGAAACAAAAATGAAGTTTGGGGACTATCTGCTCGTTTACACATTATCTCCGACTCCCCAATTACGTACCTAATTAAGAATGGGACAGTTAGACAAACTGTAAATGTATGAGGAGGGATTTTGGATCAGCATGCAGTGCAGGGAGAGGTGTGTCTAGGCTTTGGAGAAACATGGGAAGGAATATCCCTGCACTGCCTTTCTGAGCCTGAGCCCCAGCTTCTCTACAGGCATTTCTGATGCCCTCTGGACACTGCTTCAGCTCCCTGTGCCTGTCATTCTGTCCCTGAAAGTACTGTGTGCCACAGATGGATGAGATCTCTGAGGAGGGGAGAGCCAAGGTCAGAGAAAAGGAGTGAGTGGCTCAAGGACAGAGATCTGGGACCATGGCTTCCCCCCATTCCCCTCCCTTGCTGCTCCCATTTCAGTCTTGTCATTTTCGGCATTTCTGTGCTCTCAGATGTGATTCCCCGTCTTCCTCTGACCTAGACTTTCATGTACTCCCTTGTAAAACTAGTTCTCTATTGTTGACAGGTTTGGTAGAAAGGGGATGAGTCTGCCTGGGAAATAAGACTGTTCCCCCATAAGTGGGATTATTTTGATTGACCTAGGTGGGAGTATCCACCACCAGTGTGTAGGTCAAACACCCCTGTGGGCTCCCTCTCCACATCCGTCCACTGGTGCCCCACTGTGAGTTTGCTACAGACTGCAAATGGTTTGGTGTAATCATTGGGGAACCCTCTTTCTTGTTCCTGCTCCAGTTTCCTGACCTACTTCGGAATGACTATCTCACAAAAGGCATCAAGCTCAAAGAGGGGAACTGGCTTGCTCTGCGCAGTGGACTTGGGACAGCACTGGGGTGAGAACGTGGTAACCAGTGTGCCAATTAGAGGATATTGAAAAACCTCAGGGCTGGTTCTGTTATCCAGAGAAACCCTTGACTCCGGGTGCAAAGGGTAATTGGAGAACCTGCTCCATCATTGCCCGAGGAAACTGTAGAATCAGCTTCTTCCACTTTTTACTTCCTGTTAGATGCATCCTCGCCATTCCCATGGCAACTGAGAAGGTTCTTGGGTTTCACTAAACCATTGCTTGGGGAGACAGAGGAGAATAATTGGTGGGGTAGGTAGATACAGAGGCTGAGATGTGTAAATCTTCCCATGTTATTCTTACCTCTGATAGGCTCTCACGGGATCTCCCCCAAAGCAGGTACACGATTATAAGGACAATTTTTCATTTGGTGGCCTCAAGGCCCCAAATGCCAATCCTGAGAGTCAGAAACATGGATAAAATGACTAGAGATCTGCACTGGAAACATCCTGTGGCTTAGCTTCCTGTTGTGGCTTTGGCTACCTGTAGGAATCCCCTCCTCTTTGCCCACTGTCCTTCTTTCTCCTTTTTTCCCTCTAGCTTCTTCCCCAAGGCTCTGGCAAAGGCCAAGTTTAGTACCAGAGTCAGGGAAGAGACATACTTCTCTCTTGCTGGACACTGGAGGGAATGGTACATATACCCTAGGGCACAGGTGGCAAACACAAGGCCCCTGGGTCGAATCCAGCCCTCCACGTTGTTTTATCCAGCCCAGCACTTTGTTTCTACCCGGTGGTAGTACCGAGCTCTTACTTAAGTGTTAAGGAGTAGTTACATTTCTACAGCCCTAAAGTTACATTTGGCCCATTGAAGACAACCAAGAGGCTGATGTGATCCCCGGTGAAAATGAGTTTGACACCCCTGCCTAGAGTAAGAGCAATGTCTACTTCCCAGCATGTGACCTTGAGCTTCAGTTCTTCATCAGTAAAGCGGAGATGATAATAGTTGCTCCTTCTAAGAGCTGTTGTGAAGATTAAATAAGTTAATATATGTGTGTCACTAGAGCAGTTCCTGTCATGTAGATGGTCCTATGTAAGCAAGGTGACCTTAGATCCCAATGTGTCTAGGCCAGGCTCATTTTGTGCTTACTGCACCAGTGTCATGAACAGTGCCCTCTTCCCATTTCAAAAGTATTTGGAGTTTGGGTGCTAAATATGATACACACACACATTATATATTTATACATGCCACTATATGTAAACCATATATATTTATATTTATATATATTATTAGATACTTTGCTATTGGGTGGTGATCTGGTATTTTGAAAATATACAGGGCTGGGTGTCACGGGCTAGGAAGTGAGATAGGGAAGAGTTTGGCTCCGGAGCATCTAAAATGAACCAGTTCAGGTTCCTCTACACTCATCTTGGGAAACAAAGCATACTCTGGAACACCGAAGGTTGGCTCTTCCCCGCCCACCCTCCTCCCTGACGACAGGTGCCGAGAATCAACAGGGGTGCAGCCCCACAGGGCTCCCACTAGAAGAGCACATTCAGGAAGCAAGTTCGGAGAGCCCAGCACAGGCACGTGCTTACCACTCTGCATGAAGCCACATCACTGGGGTCAGGTGCCAGCATCACCAAGGCCAGCAGTGCCGTGTGTTCCTGGGCAGAAGAAACAGTATCCAGAGGTGACCGACCTTCTTTCCTCCTTGGTGGGAGGGCTGGGGTCAGTCTTGGCAGAACGTTTCCACAGGGACCAGCTATGCGGCCAGTGCAGGAGGCTGGGGGTTCTGCTGGAGTCAGGGCCCTTGGCTCCTCTTCCTCACCAAGTCCTTGAAGTCCTTGTGTACCTCAGATCATTGCCTGTCTGTCTGTCTGCCAACCCATCTGTCTATCATCATCATCATCCATCATCTCCCTAGCTTTACCATCATCATTACAAATAGTGTTTGTCATTCTAACAGCTTGGACCCTGGAGTCACACCCCAGGTCCCCTGCTCACAAGCTCTGTAACTATGGGCAAGTTCTTTAACTTTTCTGTGCCTGGATTTCCTCATCTATAAAGTGAGAATGATGCTGTACCTACCCCATAAGGTTGTTGTGAGGATTAAAATCTAATCATATCACACCCATAGCAGGTACTTGGCACACAGTGAGTGCTATAATAATTATTGTGGTTGTTAGCACATTATTTTCTTGTTAGAGCGGGTTCTGATCTACTCCGCCTATCCCTTTGGTTATCTTAGTATGATTTTAAATGAAAAGAAACCTGCCCTGGCTGATGTGGCTCAGTGGACTGAGTGCTGGCCTGTGAGCCAAAGGGTTGCCAGTTTGATTCCCAGTCAGAACACATGCCTGTGTTGTGGGCCAGGTCATGTTTCCAGTAGGGGGCGCACCAGAGGCAACAACACACTGATGTTTCTCTCCCTCTCTTTCTCCCTCCCTTCCCCTCTCTCTAAAAATAAACAAATAAAATCTTAAAAAAAAAAAAAAAAGAAGAAACCTACTCAATATTGTTAGGAAGGATACCTTGACCTCTTGAGGCCCAACTGACGCTGGCATTCACCATTTTTTTACACAGGTGAGGCAGACCAGGGAGACAGAACTCAGTACAGAAGGCAGTGGGACAGCCTCCACTTCCATTTGGATCTGGGAGAATGAAAGCAGTAAGAATTGCACAGGCTTTGGAATTAGACAGACCGTGGTTTGAATTCTGGAAATTCTGTGTCAACCATGAGAACTTGGATAAAATATATCACCTCTGTGAACAGAGAAAATTGCATGGTTGGGGTGAGGACCACTGGGTACAAAAGCTCCCACCAGAATTTCTGGCATACAGCAGGTGCTCTGTAAATGCTGATTCCTTATCCCCTCCTGTTCCTAGACTGTAAGCTCCTCGGGGGAATGGAGGCCGCGTTTGTTCACAGTCATATGTCCCAGCACTCAGCACAGCTCCTGTAACTGAGCAGACGGGGGAAATAGTCGGGTAACAGAATGAATCCATTTTTCATGCGTTGCATGCCTCCTTACACATAAATATATTAACTTCCTGCTTACTGCATCATGGCTAATCACTGCTAGAGATGAAGACTTTGGGGACTTAATGACTTTTGAAAACTATATTCAAGGTTAAATTACGAGTCACGTAAGATTCTAAACTGCTGGAAGCAGTTTCCTCATGTTTCAAAGTTGCTCAGCCTCATCTGCTTTATTTATTGAAGCTGGCTAACCCTGCCCCCTCCCACTCTCCCTGTGCAGGGCATGGCAGCACCTCGCTGGATTTCCCTGGAAAGGAAGCAAAGGCAGAGAATACAGGTTAAGGCTGAAGTGCTCCAGGCCTTGTGAGTTCAAAGGGAATTAACTAGAAGGGGAGAAGAGGTAGTGTTTGTCCTTGGCACCTGTCCCTTCACTTCCTAAATTTTACAGTTACTGACAGTGTGTGAGGGATGGGGAGGGGAGACTGACTTAGAACTTGGCCCTTCTGCCCGGCCTATCCACAGTCCGGTGAGCTCATGAGCCTCACCCCCACTTCCCACCCCAAAACCCTATGAAGGGCTGTTTCCTGGTGGGGCGGCAGGGGTTGGGAGACAGTGGAGGTGACAAAAATAGTCTCAGGCTGCTCCAGGTGACTGTTCCCTGCATATGCCTTTGTGACCACCTTCTTAGTTGTTCTTGAGCACCCGGGAGGTCTTCGTCTCTCTTAAGGTGTTTCCGATGGAAAGGGGTTTGGTTAGGTGAATAGAGTAGTGCTTTGGGGATTATTTGACATTTTCCTGGGGCCTGGGCTTTGTTTGTTTGTTTTGCTTCATTTTATGTTTTTAAAAACCAAGATTGGGCACTTGGTCATATACAATTGCAATTGTGTAGGGAAAATACCTCGCAGCCCTTCTCCATGAAGGAGAGTGTAGGGGCAAGCATGGGACCGACCTCTTGTGAGAGGAATCTATGTCATGCGGGAAGGGACTAACAGGTCTTTGTGTGTGTTCTGTTGGAGGACATATTGGGGCTTACACAAGCTGCCTCTCTCCTTGTTACCGTGGGGGCCTGGGACGGTGCAGACTGGCCTGCGAAGGGGTCCTGTAGACCGGCATGGTGGAATGGGGCTGAGATGGGAACCCTGGTCCTGGAGGCATGTGAGGAGGGAAATCAGCAGAATGGAGAGTGATGGCCTTCCTCAAGCTCACGGGCTACAGAGAAGGGGCCAAGCCGACTGGTCAGGGAGACCTGAGCAGGTCAGGTTGAAGCTCAGTGTGTGAGTGAGTCTGGAAGTTTCTCAGCTCCTGGCTCCCTTGCGTGTGCTTGTGAACTAATAGAACTAAAATCGTGACCTAAGCACAATTCCCCACTGTAGTCTGGACAATAATCTAGGCCAGCACCTGCAGGCATGACCTCAACTACGGCGGGAGAGCAGCTCTGGACCTACTCTGGGCCGTTCTTCAGCAGTGACCTCTTGTGGTGACGAGGAGAAATTGAACTTGCCGTCTGACTGAAGAATTTGCCCTGGTATTCAACAGACAGCTGAGGCCCTGGGCTCCTTGGATAAGTGGTGGGAATGAGGCCAGTGTAAAATAAAACAACATCAAGAGGGAGAAAGATTCTGGACTTCATGTCGATTAGGAGGAATTGCTTGAGTGATTCATTTCACAACAATGAAAGCACGGGACTGTAAATGTACCCCAACATGGTGAAATAGGCCATCCCAGTTACAAAACTTGTATATCGGGCACACTTTGCATGTAACTGGATTTCAACACATGTTTGCTGAACAAAGAGAATAGATGGATGGGTGGAATTAACACCCCTGGAAACTCACACTCTGAGAGAAACTTCAGCTACTTCTCCCATTTCTTCCTCATAGCCTGATAAATATCATCATCCTCATTTCACAGATGAGCCGTTCAAGAGTCCAGCGAGAGTAGCAAATGGTGGGAACGGTGTCTGAACCCAGAGCTGGCTCCCAATGCCGTGCTGGTCCTTGGCCAGATGGGCGCTGCAGGGATGTCTGCTGCAGCCGCAGGTACAGGTGGTCAAGAGGAATGTTTGGATGTAATTATAGTTCATGAAGGCCTGGGAACAGAAAGAGTCATTTAATTAAAACAAAGTCAAGAAAGGCCTTTACCACATTAGGAATGCTGGTTTTCTCGAGAGAGAGTTACGATCTGGTGTGAGAATTACGGTGCAAACCTCCGCAGAACTATCACCAGAGGTCCCTTTTGTGGGGGGATGGGAAGGAAGAGGGGAATAAAGGAGAAAAAGTAAGTCATAAGACATACAGAGCAAGCGCCAGAAAAAAAAAAATTGGCGCAGCGGTAGAAAAAGAAGAGAGGAAAAGAAGAACCTTTTGAAAACAGATACTTCTAGCTTATTCAACTGAAAGAAACATGAAGTGCATAGGGGTAATTTTGCAAGAAGTCCTGCCAAAATCACATGAGGTTAATTATTTTGACCCCTATTTCCTGCTGTCACACTTGACTGAGGGCATTCCAGACTGGAAAGGACGCCACTGCCCTCAATAACGTGTTTACAGACACTAATGACCTCTCTGGAGTAAACTCAAGTTCCTGGAGTACGGCTATAACTCTAGAAGCAAATTGGCATTGCAGCAACAGCTTCCACGTAATTGCTAGTGGTTTCTGGTCTGTTCTGGCCCCAAACAAGGAATTAAGGCTCCCTCCCTCCCTCCCTTCTCTCTCTTTCCTTTCTCTCTTCTTTCTCTTTCTTTCTTTCTTTCTTTCTTTCTTTCTTTCTTTCTTTCTTTCTTTCTTTCTTTCTTTCTTTCTTTCTTTCTTTCTTTCTTTCTCTTTCTTTCCCTCTCTCTCTCTCTCTCTCTCTCTCTCTCTCTTTCTTTCTGTCTCTCTGTCTCTCTGTCTCTCTCTCTCTCATCAGAGTCTCTGGTCCATCTTGCAGTATCAGAGAATACGTGACTGTTGGAAGCTCATTTTCGTGGAAGCGCTCGGTAGACCCAGCCAGGGGGAAGGGAGCGGGCACGTTTGCCCTGTGCACCCTGCACCCAAGAGCCAGGCACATGGGAGTAAATCAATGCTACTTGAATAGAGGGATGATGATGTGCTGAAGCTTTGTTTCTCTGAGGCCATGCTTTTCTATTTTTCTAAACAGTCTTGAACCTTTCTGATGTATCTAGCTCTCTGCTAGCCTCTGAGGATATAATGCTCTAAACAGGGCATGTTCTGTCCTCAAAAGGCCTGTAGTTAGTGGGGCGATTCTCCTATTTGAGAGACAGAGGTAAAGTGACACAATGAGGCTGTCGGACACGATGGGCCTGACTTGCTGCTTTTTAAAGAAATTCTTCCACCTCGGATTGGAGGCCTGTTTACATAGAAGACTGTAAGACCTGGAGCACTTTTGGAAAGTCAGGAGCACAATTGTTTGTTTTAAGGTTCATTCATTAATTCAACAAATATTGATCAAGACTGTCCCATGTGTCAGAAGCTGTTTTTGGTGCTAGGGAACTGACGGGAATAGGCAGCCCCAAATCCTTACCTTCTAGAAGTTTATATTCCAGTTGGGGAGGCAGACAATGTATGAGAGAAATAAATAATATGAGAAACATCAGGAATGTTCCATTGTAGCAAGTTCAGGGCATTGAAAGCATTTTAGATTTTACTCTGAGATGGGGAAGTCAATAATCTTTCTCCACGTTTCTCTCATTTTCTGTTCAGACAAATAGACGCCTCAAGCCTTCTCCATTTTTCCAACCACATTTAACACGCCTTAGGAGAAATTCTGACATATGCACACTCATCCACCATTTCCTAATGCTCAAAATTCCATCAAAGCCTTGAACAAATGAATTAACTTCCGTGTCCCTCCAGGGCCTCACCTGCCAGATGAGCATCACCATACCTGTATGGCTGTTGCCTGTCAAGATGAAACGGATGTGAAAATAGCTGAAGCCCAGGGAATGCCTGATCACTGTTTCTTCTGAAAGCAAAATACGACTGTTTTATGAGGATCTTTTGGGGCTTAAGTAAACATAGGTTTAAATGCGGATCCTTGTGCAATGGTGTTTGCACAAGGAGGGGGAGCTCAGGATGAGCACTCTTCAAGCGGCAGGGTGTGGAAACGACCCTGTCAGACTGTCCCGCCCCTCTCAAAGGAAAGGCCCTGAGACCCACTGTGAGAATTCTCTCCTTGCCCATGGGACCTGGGTAGAGCCTCGTTTATGATTATTGATGTTGCCCTGCTTATCTGCTGTTGTGTTTAAAGCCAGATTCGTGACTGCACCCTTCCCATTTTGCCTGGGGGTAGGGTAAGCAGCATGGAGGCCGGGAAAGGTCACAGGTCCACCAGGGTGGTTCCAGGTCAGCTGCGTCTCCTCTGACAACAGTGGTGATAATAATGATGATGTTAATAAAGGTGGTGTAGTTACTGAGCCCTTCTAAGATACTTGTCAGTACTTTACATGATTTGGCCCATCTCATCCTCCCATCAGCCCTAAGAGGTGGGTACTGGGACCATCCCCGTTTTACAGATGAGTTAAAGCATGGGTTAGATAAGTTACACAGCACGCTTCGAGTAACAGAGCTCATGAGGTGGATTTTGGACTTGAACTCACGGCCGTCTGACATCAACACCTGAACCCTGGGCCACAGCACTCCACCGTCTCAGAAGGTGCATGGGCAACAGAGTGATTCAGTTACCCTGGGCTCTTACTGGAAGCTCATTCCCACACCTGCAGTGGGACCTCGAGCAATTCACTTAACATCTTTAAACCTTGGCCTCCTTGTCTATAAAATGGGCAATACCCTCACGGGAAGAAGTGAGGTCTTGGCTCCCAGCACATGTTGATTCCCTTCCCTCTGTGGAATTCAATCTGTGTGGAAACTCAGTAGGACCTTGCAGTGTCAGTGGGGATTCAGCCCGCAGACCCACTTCATGCAGAGACGTCAAGTATGTGGTTACTTTGGGGTTGGGATGGTCCATCAAAGCGCTCCAGTGTTGGCATTATTTTAATCAACTGCAAGCTCTGTTGGATTTTAACTCCTCCTCATAGGACCACAGGTATTGTTACTTTAAGTGAAGATTGAATGTTTTGGTTTCAGGTGGCAGCCTCAGAATGTTTTCCCAGCAAAATTAATTAAATGCACCCAACGCTCTCCATGTTACTTCCCCGTCTTCCACACAGTTAGGCTTGTAATTTCATGTGCTCTCTCTTGATCTATTTTTACATCATCACATAATAATTTATCCCCTAAATATATCCATCATCCTGGATTGCATTTATTTTTTATTAAGTCTCTTGCCTGCCTCCTGTAGTTTAATTGGTGTTTACTGCACTGGCTGAGTAGCTGAGGGCATAGAATCACAAGACGTGGGTCCAAGCCTGGACTCTAGTGGCTTAGCTGCCCTGTGACTTGGGGCAGTTCTCCTCTGTCAAGCCAGGCCTCAGTGTGCTCATTCGTAAAATGGGAGCCAGACCAGGTTCAGCTTGCAGCTAAACCAGCGGCGACATTCACTTGACGACTTCCTCCATCAGCAATGAAATGACGTCTCCTGCTTATTGGTGTCTTCCCACTTTGCTGCATCAGCGTGACCAGACCGAAATTGGCAGGCAATAGAACCTCGCTACCTGGTATGTATAATCAGACCCAGAGAAAGGAAACATTATACATATGTATATATTTTTATATACAGAGATAGAGGGTAAAGACTTTTACCTCATTCTCCTTCCACAATAAGCTCTTGGAAACCCTGCCACCGGTGGCTTTTCTGTGGTCCTTGTGGGCGACACACACAGGACACATAGGGGCTGAAAGGACTTCCGTGTGAAAGCGCTCAGACTGAGTCCTATAACTTCCTCCTAGCTGTCTCCCACCCACCCCTCCCTGTCATTCTCTTCACTCTCTCCAGCCCTCACTGATTTCCTTTTCCCTGGAGCCAGCCGATGTGGCACTGTCACAGCTCTGAATCTTCTGTGGGGAAGCCTGATTCGAACAGAGGTAGAGTGGAAATACCATGAAGTGTGGAGGCAGGAAACCAGGATTTGAGTCCCTGATTCTCCTGCTGTCTTCTCAGGGCTTTCCAACTCTCTGTGCCTCAGTCTCTTCTTTCCTGTCATAGACACATGCTCCCTCTTCTGCTTACAGAAATCGAATGGGATCATGCTTCCCACCAAGTGTGCTTTGGATGTGACATTAGTGCCTGGCTTGTGAGATGAATAGAGCGCAGGGGCCACGCTTTTTACACCTTGCTTGTCCTCTTGTGGAGCCCACCTTGGGTCTGAACACATTAAAACTTGTGTCATGAATTTGGACGAGAATGCATATTGATGAAGAGAAAAAGATGGACATGATCATAAACGTAAAGGCATTGCTCCTTTTCTCTTAACCCTGTTTTCCGCTTTGTTATTCCTAGTTCATTTCTTTTATTTCACGTTGTTTTATGAGAGTAGGGAGTAACACATCAAGTTAAAATGAATGCAGGAGGTACAGAAAAGTCACCAAATATAAATAAGTACACAAATGAAGGGCACGCCTACCCATACACACTGAAGCATTTTTTAAAGGGGCAGGTGGCTGAATAGAGAGGGGAGGGCACTGACATAAGAAGGTAGGTGGGCAGGTGAGACAGGGTTAATGAGTCAAAGAGGTTGTGTAAAAACCCAAGAGATCAAAGGAGAATAAAAAAACCCACAACTTGTTCCTCAAGATCAGGCATTGTAACCACAAGGGGGAGAGGCAGTTCCACTCAAAAGCAAGGCAGACCAGGTTCTTGGGCACTGTTTTTCTTTCGCTCATGTTCTTCTGTGGTATGCTAGCGCACCTCTGGCCCAGGTGTTGCTAATAAAGTTTTTGTTGAAATCCTGTCTATGGACTATTGACTTCAGAGCCTCTCTGTTTTTTTTGTCCTAAATGTGGAACCACTGGCTCCAGGGATTGAGACAGAGAGAAAGCAAGCAATGATGGTTTCTTTCTTCTACTTCCTTCCCTGGGGAAAGAGAGACATAGGAGACATGAAAAAGGACTCATGAAGACGAGATGAGCCCTGGCTGGTGTGGCTCAGTGGACTGAGTGCCGGCCCGAGAATCAAAAGGTCGCTGGTTCAATTCCCGGTCAGGGCACAGGCCTGGGTTGCGGGCCAGGTCCCCTTTGGGGGTGTGCGAGAGGCAGCCACACACTGATGTTTCTCTCCCTCTCTCCTTCCCTTCTTTTCTCTCTAAAAATAAATAAAAATTAAAATTAAAGCAAAGAAGATGAAATAAAGAATATTTACAGAAAAGAAACATAAAGCAGAGAGTCTGGGTGGGAGAAAGGTGGGCTGTGGTGGACTTTCACAGTCTTGAGGAGAAGGGGAACGGCATGAAATCAAATCAGATCAAGGCCTCCGAGCCCTGGGAACTTCGTCTCATGTGTGGTGACCATTAGAACCAGGCGTTTAGGTAACAGGACTTTCATGTCTTTATAAACAGAGGGGCTGCTTTAAAGGCCTTCGGGATAGAAATGGGCGGGTCAGGTGGAGTCCGGAGGTGTCTCCTCAGCCTACCCGGGAGGTCAGTCCATATGGGACTAAGGGACTACAAGTAGAGGTGTCTCATTGAAAGCAAACAAAACAAGAGAAAGTTAGAAGCCACTGATTCTGTACAGAGGGGCAAGCGCTCACAGCACAAACTAAATTTTGGTTATCTAAAAACGGATGGATGGTAAGGTAGAGTTTGGAGTCCTCTTGTGAACTGACATCCTGTTTCACACCAGCAAGTATTTATTCAATGTTTACTGTTTAAGTTATTTCCTGATGACATCATTAGCCTATCAGATTAAGGAAGTAGACAGAGGCTTGTCTGGGAAGTGTCAAGGTCAGCTAGCCATTCAAAGTCAAGGGGGATAAAGATGGAAAAATCCTTTAATTGAGTGGGTAAGCAGCACTTAGTTCATATTTCCACCCGCACCCATGATTTTGTAGATGATGAAGGAGAACTTAGTCCTGAGCTCTGAAGTCAGGTTTTTCCAGTCAGGTAACCCCGACTGAGATTCTCCGGGTGCATAGCACCCCCTGCTGGGTGCACCGGCTCTGGCTCCACTAAGGCCTTCTCCAGGTGCTGGGGAAACAGCAGACAGGATTGGGCAACAGGGGGCGCCCCTCACCTTCCTCAGGAACTGGGCTGAGGGTAGGGCCCAGGTTCCCCAGGGTCAGAAAAGAGTCCTCATTCCTGTGCCTCAGAAAAGCAGTCTCGTGACATCAGAAATAAGTGAGTCCAGCTAGTGTTCATTTATTCATGAATTCTTAAATTGCTGAGCACCTTCCCTGTGCTCCAAGCTGGGGTACAGTTGCCAATAAGCCAGGCAGAATTTCTGTCCCCTGGAGCGAGGGTCAGGTGGGAGTCGGGGTAGAGGTTGGGGGCCTTTATTCCAGCAGGAACAACAGATAGTTCACAAGAGATGAGAAGAATTCAGAAAACGACTAATAATGAGAAGGAAAGGGAACATGTGATGGGACAATGGGTGGGGTGGAGGGTGGAGTTAGGGAGGCCAGCCAAGTCCTCCCCGAGTAGATGACAAATGAGAAGCCAGCCAGGGGGGAAATTGTCCCAGGCAGGCAGAGGGAAATGCAAGTGTCAAACTGCAGAAACCAGCCTGGGGTGCCTGATAGGCAGTAGGAGCTCCTGATGCACAGCTGGTTCTGGGTGGAGGGCCCGTTCTGCCCTCCATAGCCCTTCGAAAGAGGAGGGCCTTCCAGGCCGGCCCCAGGGATTGGGATTCAGTGAAGCCCAGGGGGTGAGAGGGGGCGTGGAACAGGAATCTGCAGGTTAACAAGTGTTGGGTAATTCAAATTCACGGGGCCATCATCACACTGCTCCAGCAGATGGTGACATGGGGTTAATGAGCAGAATCCCAAATTCTGACTAATTTTTGTCCCATTAACTATGCATTTATGATTTGGTCAAGGCTCGAGTCAAATTGCAGTGGACAGAAAGCTGGTGCAGGTGGAAGCCTCAGCGATTATTTAGCATAAACAAGGAAACAGCACAGAGATTTTACATGGTTTTCCGAAGGCCACACAGCAAATTCAGTCCATTCCAGGGCTCAGAGCAGCTGGTAACTGAGCCACCAAAGTCCACTCTGTGTGGTCTGGCTTCTCTAGTTTTCTCCTGGAAGAAAAAAAAAAGGTGAAACAGCTATAAATAACATCTCAATGAGGTATGCATTAAGTGCCCTGCTTTGCTTAATGCTCCTCGCTGGTATACCCTTCATGACAAATTATTCGCTAAGGGTACACTGAGGTAATTAAATGGGAATGGTTGTTGTGTGAGGTGTTTATTCATAAACCAGCCAACAGCAGGGAATACTTTGGTTTATAATTGTTGATTTTTAACTTTCTTTATGGCAATGACAAGCCAGGAGGAAAATTATAATATATTGAGGTCCCTCTGAGTTGGAAATAATAGTGTCATCTGTATATTAGGAAAGAATATGTCTCTCTCTCTCTCTCTTCTTTTTTTTTTAATCAGGGAGTGATGGTGGCAGCACCCAGCATCTGGCACATGTTAAGTAGCAGATTAGCATTAGAGCTGATTGTAGACATCAGCTCCCTAACCTTCCACCTGTCACTATCTGGAGAAGGAAGTAGGCTACACTTGGTGCTTCTCACAATCCATGGTCTGCAGGGCTCCAGGCTCCAGAGAGCCCAGGTTCCCCAGGGTCGGGAGAGCGTCCAGTTCTTCGGGCATCTCAGAAAAGCAGTCTCTGTCTCAGAGAAAGTGAATTTGTCCATGTGTTCATTTATTCATTCGTAAGTGAATAAATTTATCACAGCAAAACCTGGGCACATTGTCTAATAGGGGTTTAAATGGCCTGATTTGCAAATGAATTTATCTGGAATGTCCTTTAATGTTTAGTTGTATACTTAGCATTTTGCCTTCATCAAAAGACCACAATTACACACAATTAGGGCAGTACCTGAAAGTCTGGGCCAAGCAGACCCAATCTAAGCCTAGTCTCCCTGCCTCCTACACATACCCATAGTGCAAAGCAAATAGGTATTGTAAATCTGATTGCAGAGGGGGTT
>VMDR010017211.1:0-20327 GCA_007922815.1 Macrotus californicus | reverse complement strand
ATTCCAAGTCATGAAAGCCAAGGACCTACATCCAAAATTACTCTATCCAGCCAAGCTATCATTTAGAATGGAAGGGCAGATAAAGTGCTTCCCAGTTAAGGTCAAGTTCAAGGAGTTCATCATCACTAAGCCCTTATTATATGAAATGTTGAAGGGACTTATCTAAGAAAAAGATAAAAAATATGAGCAGTAAAATGACAACAAACTCACAGTTATTAACAACTGAACCTAAAACAGAAACAAAAACAAACTAAGCAAACAACTAGAACAGGAACAGAATCACAGAAATGGAGATCACACAGAGGGTTATCAGTGGGGGAGTGGGTGGGGAGAGAGGGGGAAAAGGTACAGGGAATAAGAAGCATAAATGGTAGGTAGAAGATAGACAGGGGGAGGTTAAGAATAGTATAGGAAATGTAGAAGCCAAAGAACTCATATATATGACCCATGGATATGAACTAAGGAGGGAGAGTGTGGGGGGAAGGGGTGTGCAGGGCGGGGGGTGGAGAGGACATGGGACAACTGTAATAGCATAATCAATAAAATATATTTTTTTTAAAAAAAGAAAAGACCCTTCTTGGAAATGGCACAATGTTGGGGATGCAGCAACTCGTGAAAGTAAAAGATAGAGGCGCCTCATCCAACAGTGAATTTGAACAGGAGCTACGTGGACAAAGTCACAATTTTTCAAATGCAGTTTCCCTGGGGCTGGCATGGAGAGGGCTTCTGGCCCTGAGCACACAGGTGCCCGCTGGCCTGGGACGGGGAGGCCTCTCTATCCTGGCGCACTGACGGTGTCAGGTGAGAAGCACACAGGCACCCACCTGCACGCACCCAGCGACCGAAGGCACCAGGAAGAATAAAATGACTTCAAGTAATTATGATACATTGAGGGTTCTTTAAAGAATCATCAGTCCTTAGTGATTCTCAAACATTGGGGTAAGGAGACACTTTGCAGTGGAAATGACTAAAATAGAATATCATTATACAACCTGCCACGAAACAGCTGATTCAGGCACAAGCCCCCAGCAAAGGCTCATCGGGGAACAGGATCTATGCGCAGTGTCCAGGCAGACTGACCGACTGCTGGGCCGTAGCAGAAGGGAGACGACAGGCTCTGCCGGAGGGGGGCGGGGCAGTCACTGCACGCAGTGGGACTTACCTCCCAGCCGGAGGGCCCACCTGCCCACCAGGCACAAGCTGGAGCGTACAGCTCTACCTATCAGTGCTCAGGCCCGTGGTGTTCAGGTGCCCTGCCTCAGAGCAAGCCCAAGGGACCAAGCAGCCAGCACACAAGCCCTGGGAAGGGAGTTCCAGATTCAGGACCTGCAACACCACACAAGCCCAGCAGGCTGTGTCCTCCAGTCCCTGGCGGCACAAATGTGAGATGTGTGGGGAGGGATTGTCTGGGTTAAGGAGAGCAAACGGGTATAAAACCAAAGCTGTGAGGCTTGACTGGACCCCGTTTTGAGAAGAAAGGAATGAAACATGTTTTGGGGAGACCTACAGAAGTGTGACATCAGGAAACACTCGAAGACAGCACAGAATTCACTGCTGTCTTCCATCTGAGGGTGCACGGCGGCTACATGAAGAAAGTCACTATTCTTAGGAGGGGGGTTGTTACGTGAAATCTCCTGGGACCCAGACACTGGAGAAAGAGGCTGGCAACTCCATCATTACGTTAACAGCTTATCGAGGGAATTCACTCGAGGCCCGCCCTGGCGGCAGCAGGATGCACGGATGTGCCCCACACCGACTGCCAGGCTCGAAGGGGTTCTACGGGACGGGGCAGGAAGGTGGGGGGCTGGGCGTGACTCCCCCAGAGGAGGGGTCAGTCAACCTGTGGGGGTTTGGGAAGCACTCTGTGTTCTGGCCTGGACCTAGGTGGACCCGGCAAGGGTCCGGCGGCAGTCAGATCGCGGAGCAGCCCCTCCTCTCCACGGGTGCTCGCATCCGAAGTGGAGAGAGATCCCACGACGTGAACGACCTGTTCTCGAACTGCACAGCAATTTTGTGAGGTGCGGTGGAGGGCAGAGCAGAGTCAGAAAACAAGAAACACGGCTCAACATTAAGGACCGCCGACTCTGGGCGGAGAGTACGTGTCTGTGGTACTACATTTTTAAATACTTAAAAACTTTCATAATCAAAGACAAGGGGAAGCGAAAAGGCCCCACTGGCAGGGGGTGCTGGATCAGGACGACAATTATGTGGGTTAGCTTCCAGCACAGGAGGCTCCTCCCCAGGCTCCTGAGCTCCTTGAAACCCGCAGCCTCCCCCACCCCCACCCCGCCACCACCCTCAGGTTCTCAAGGAGCCCTTGGTCAGCAAAGTGTCTCTGCAAAGACTCGACCGAGGTCTCCTGATGCACACTTGCCACCCTCCCTCGCACACCCCCCTCCATGAGCTCCAGCAGGGAAGAGACTGCAGCTGGCCTACTGTGGACCAGGAAGGACCTCAGGAGGTCAGTGCCCCAAGGAAGGGACCACAGGGCACCGAACACGGTCACTCTCACACAAGAGCACTCACTCTGCTGTGTGAGCAGGGCCCTCCCTACTCTAAGCGAGGCCTCTAGCTGGGGTTCACCAGCCCAGGGAGGGGTGCGAGCCACGTGCGGGGCGTCCCTTTTCGGGACACTGCATTCAAGAAGTCTCCTTAAACAGTCAGTCACCCAAACTGCAGCAGGAGACAGAGGGTGACTAAGAGGCCGTTCACCAACCTATACCAAAAGTGTTCTGGGCGAGTACATTTGGGAGCCCACCTGAGGCATGAGGCAGCTGTCCCCTGTCTGTCCCTTTTATGTGGCTCCCCAGTTTCCTCGACAAGAAATAGGGCATTGGACACACACACACTCACACACACACAATCACCAGGCAGACGTAGAGTCTGCCCCTACTCTGGAACAGCCATCTGTTTGCAATTAGGAGGCAGCCCACTTGGTGGGGGGAGGGCTCAGCAAGGCCCCTTACCAGCCATACTCTCTTCTCTGCCAAAGCAAGGCTGCCTTACCCAGATACCAGCAAGGCCCACACTGTCCACAGGGCTACCCATGTCCTCGGGCCTCCAAGAAATGAAGGGACCAGAGAGCTCTGGGCTTAACTCATGGGCCCCAAGTCAGACAGGCCACATGGCTGAGCCCCTGACCCTGAATGGTTTCTGTGACCTGCTTGAAGCCGGTGACAACTAACATGTGTCTTTCAGGCATCAGAGACAACAAGCCACACATACACACCTGTCTCCAGCCCTGGCAACAAGCGTGTGATACACAGAAGCCCTGAAAAGAAGCCCTGTCCCAGATGCGGAAGGAATCCTTCGGTCATCCTGGACGACTGCTGACTAGCAATGAAGTAAAACCCACCCTCGGGCCACCTGCCCCACACAAGAGCGGTGCTCTGAGGCAGGGAGTGGGGGTCGGGCCCAGGCCACACTCCCACCCGGGGCAGCCCTCGGGTCCTGCTCACATTTACCTGGCCTCCCAGCACTCTGGGGAAAATGTGGAACAGAAAGCTCAGAAGACCTGGAGAGCTGCCACTGGCCAAACGGTCACACTCCGGAGATTTCCACAGGAATATCCATCCTGAGACCTGGGAGAAGACGCTCTGAGGAACACAACCCAACTCCCATCTTTTGGGAAGCCCCCCCCAAGACAGGGGCACCAATGTCATGTCCTATTTTTATAACCCCAGGACTGTGAATCAAGCTCTGAATCGGACTGGGAAAGGAGAAGCACCAATTTAGCAAAGCCACAGGGGGGATCCTGAAGATGTCCCCGCAGCCACGACAGCTGACTTGCACCGCTGCTCGGACTGCCTTAGCAGGGGAAAGGAGTCCTTCCTTTACGGACGCACCGATGGCAGGCACCGTGGCTCCCTTCAGTCAGCCACGCTCCTCAGGCAGAGGGGCAGGCCTTTCGGGTCTTCTTCCAGGACAGCCACTAACTGGGTTGGAGCGCAGGGAGGTGCCCAGGGTGGCTCTGGGGAAACACTGCTCTTTGGGAGGAAGCGCTGGTGTCGTTCCTGTAGATGTCCCATGGCTTTGCTCCCTGGATTCAAGTCCCAGCTCAGCCAAGTACTAGCTGGTCCACCCGACACCGCGCGGCCCTCCGTGAACCAGAGCGGGCGGGGCGGGCCCTGCCACCCCATCTCCCAGGGTGAAGTACACAGCGCACAGAGCCCAGCCTTCTGCCCGGACTGACATCACCAGTTATTTCTATCCCTGTCTGTGACCCCATGCACACTGCAGGCCCCACTCCTTGTTTCACGGTGGTGTTAATCTCGACACACCCACATTTCATTTGTGTTGCCGCCAGAGCATCCCTAAGCAATAAAACCTAATGCACTGCGGCTAAATTCCAAGATGCCGCAATTGCACAGTACGACTTTCTGGACAGAAACCTATGGGTTAAGTAAACGATATTTTGTTAATGCAAAAAAATCAACAATTATTGTGTTTACAGGAATTGTTTTGAGAAGGAGAAACTATGGAGGTTTCTTTCTCAACTTTTTTCTGATTACTAAAATATAAGCCAGCTTTTATAGAAAGTTTGGCAAGTACTGAAAAGTATAATGGAAGAACAAAAAATCATCTCTGCGATCACCTCTGTGTCATACTCTGACCCGGACAAAACCAGTATTAAAATTTTGGTGCATTTCTTTCTGACTTCCCAAACTGCATATCCTCTACATGCTGACACACACACGTTTTTGTTACAAGGTCACAATCATTTCATACATTACTTTATTCCTCCCTGGACTATACGCTCCATAAGGAAGAGAACTTTCTTTATAGCGCAAACAGACCCAGGAGTGGGGCACTGCCTGGAGCAGCGTGAGCACGCGCGATGTCTTCACGGGACAGACAGGTGAATGTGGTAACACAGTCCCCATCACTGTGGGTAGTATTGTGAAGATTTGCCGTGCCATTTCTCTTTGAAAGTGTGACTTTTTAAAATGTCTACAAAATACTTCTCTGTGTAGCTTACGAAGTTCACTTAACTCTACTCTTGCTACACAACGCTCAAGACTTCCCCACTGTTAACCGCGCCAGATGAAGCTGTGACCCGCCTCCCTGCCTGCAAAGCTTTGTTCACTTCTCTCCCAGGGTTCCTGACAGATTCCGCAGAAGTGACAGTGGAGTACCTAAATTGGCCCAATTTATACATCTACCAGCCACGTGCAAGAACATAAGTTTTAAAAAACCTTTGCCATTAGATAACCAAAAAGCGACCTACCCTCCTTCCACTTAATTTCTATTTCTGGATTTTAAAGGATTCTTAAATTTCTGGACTGCTCCTGAGCATTTTTCTTCTTCGTATTCACTACTATCCATTGCCTATTCTATTAGTGGTCATCATTTGGGGCAGTACCATATTGTTTTAGCTTTTGCAGCTTTGTAACATATTTTAAAACATAGTACAGATCTCCTTTTACCACATACGGAAAATTCTCTCAGCCATTTAAGGGTCTCATTATCCCTCCAGACAGGCCGCAGAGCCGCGCTGCCCGGCCGCGCCCAAGTGCCCTGCTGGGGGCTCACTGAGGTCATTTTCAGTGTTGCTACACCGGGAAGAACTGACGTCTGTAAAACACTTAGCTTCCGGGACACGAATAAAGTATCGTCCTTACTTAAAATCTGACCGTTCCAACATGCTCCCGTTATCCTTCGGTAAAGCTTTCAGGTCGCCTCCATGAGACCTCCGTGTTTTCCCCGGCATGGTGGTGGGTGGTGGGTGGTGTTCCTTGTTGCAGCGGGACTTTCCCTCTGCAAAGCCTCTGACCACCAGTGATACATCAGAAAGCTTTTCCAATACCTTTCACACAAATACAAATAATGAATTCAGAACTAATTCTAAAAGTTGCTAGTCTGTTTACTTGGGATTTTAAGGTACAAAATCTCATCAAATAACTGCATCTTGTACAACCCATCAAGCTCCCCTTGCTCCTGCTTCCTATCTCGAGACATGGGCAAGCCCTGCAGAACAATGTGAGGGAAGGCGCTTTAACTGGCCTCCATATGAATGGGAATTTCTAGGTTACACCATTAACGTTTGCTTTCAGTTTGGCATAGATATTAATGTTATAAGAGGTTATCCTATCTTTAGTTTCCTATGTTTCTTTTAATGAAAAATATGTGATTTTCTTAAAAGCCTTTTGGTTATCTCGAAATCTCCCTATTCATAACGTCTAAATGATTGCAGACATCAGAAAGTAAACACAGCTGGGAAGGAGAATTCCATTTCCAAATGACCTCCAGGTACAGCTAAAATGCCCACTAACCAGCCATCACCCCACTGTCCCGCCTCTGAATGAACTGAGCTGTGTGTGCAGTCACCTCCCTGAACTGCGTTCAGAGTGAGACAAATGAATTCACACTCTTTGCCACCCCCAGAAGTGCGGGCCGTGTCGACAGGCACATCTCACAGCAGGCAGGCAGCAAGCTGAGGCGTGAGCTGTGCACGTCCCCCCGTACCTGGAGCCGTGGGAAAGAAGGCGTCGGATAATTAGAGCAGGGAGTGACAGAACGAAGGCCAAGCCAGGTCCCAGAATGCAGGTCAGCTGACACCTTCTCACCAACGTGACTAATGGCGGCCCATCACACGAAGTGGGAAATAAAAAATCACGCACCCCTATAATAAATATTTTAGCCTAAAAACCACAAATAAACGGTCATTAATCAGTCTACTGATTTCTGTTTATGTTCATTTCTTCGTAAGTCACATACATTATAATGTATCATCCATTTCCTGGCTTGGCTTTCTTCAAGAGACATGTTTACGTGCACCTACGGACCCGAATGCAAAACCCTCATCAATATTCATTATCAGATCTAATTCGACCGCAACTTAACGAGCTTCCCTCGTTCTCTCTTTTCAAAGCATTTCACTTGACGTCTGCTTGCTCTTCACACTGAACCCCACGGGACTTTCGGGCTGCCACGGGGCCGCGTGTGCACACAACTCCTGCAGGCAGGTCTGAGAAGGCGCAGGGCTGCCGCACGCTCCCCCTGTGCAGGCGGAGACTTGCGCTGGGGCAGCAGCTTCAGTGATGGCAGGTTTATTTTGCAGCGTTGAAAAGAACAGGAAAGAAGTGCACGCCCACACCTGGAAGTGATCGATGTTTATGCAGCCACAGTAAGAGAAGAAAACAAGTTCTAAAGACGGTGAACATGAGCACCTTCTTGAGCGAATCAGGTTTTTTGTGCGCAGAGAAAGAGAGACGCCCAGCAGTTACTTTTGGCCTTTGAGACATGGGAAGGTTTATGATTTAGGGTTTTCACAAAATTCCTAGTACTATTTTTGCAACGTAAGCTTCTTGTTTTTAGAAAAAGGACGAGAACAGGAAGTCACATTTGGGGATGGACAGAGTTTAGTTCGACAAAAAGGAAGACTTCGAGGGGCTGTATCTCAGGCGTCAGAGCACGGAGCAGCAAGCAGGCCAAGCAGCTCACTTCCAGGAGAGATGGCCTATCCCCCGTCCCCTTAGAGAAATGCTCTGTGTGAAGCCAAGCGCTAGTTAGCAATAAGGTCCTGGAGTCAAGCATGCGAACCAGGGCCCCTCCAGACCAAAAGTACTGTATCTCAGGCAGAGCATGGGTGTCCTGCCCTGTCTGGACCTGCAGGTAGACTATATGGTCATCTTGACCAGTCATGGCAAGGCTGACCTTGTAGAACCGCAGTGAGGAACAGAGAGGCACTCACAGTGTCCAGGACACAGCGGGCTGTTTGGCCATGCCATTCAGGGGAGCAGGGGGCAGCCTTCCTTAGACTGACACTACTACATTTTTTCACTTCACAAATTTGAACGTAGTCATTAGCTACAGCAGAAAGCACTGATTATCCATTTACAACATTAATGAGGTGTTAAATTGAGCAGGGAGAAAGACACGAGCTTCCCCGCTGCGACAGCCAATTGGTGGGGCCGGCCACTCCATCAGAGATGCAGGTCTACGGTGCACATGTGACTGACGGCCATCGCCCAGAAGGCCTGGCAAGCCTGACTGAGGCGTGAATGGCTTCAGAGCAGGCAGCAGGCTTCTCTGCAGAGAAAGAGCTCCGGAGGGGGCCCTGCCTCAGCCCTTCCTCACACCCGCTCAAAGGGCTCCACTCTCCTGGCCACACCAGGAGCCAGCTCCTTGGGACAAATCACTTCCTACGTGCACACCTTCCACTGGTTCTGTCTCTCCTGTTGACCCCGGACTGATACACTCCCCAAGCCATCCCCAAACCACAGAGGAACGGAAACGCAATCCCCGTCTTGGAGGAGACTGCAGTGGAGGAAGGACCCCAGGTGTGGCGAGTGGGGGCCCCAGGGAAGAGGCTGCAGCGCCAGCCCACAGGCCTGGCCACACACAGCTCTCCCCAGCAGGGCCCCCGAGCACGGCTCGACTTGGAAAACACAAGCAGGGAAGCAGGTACAGGCGTACACTCCCCAAAGCCTGCAGCAGCCCAGAAGGGAACGGGGACGGGGGGCGGGGGGGTGCACAAGTGCACCAAGCCCATGTCGCAGCAGCTCCCCAGCCCTGCCCAACCCGCCACTCCCAGCACAGGCAGCCACACCGTCCAGGTACTTGGACCCCTTGGTCTCCCCAACCAGCTGCCACACACCAGCTCAGTGCTGTCCCCTCCCAAGGGGAACAATCTGTCCCACACCAGCCTGTGACCCATGTGACCCAAACACCTCCGCGACTCCTGTCCTGCCAGCCTTCCCCCAGTCCACAGTGCTGGGCTCCACGAAGGGAAGAATGGGCTTGAGTGCCCACCTCTGCTGCGAGCGAGCTCCCTGGGCCCAGCTTGACTGTCCCCAAGAGCACCACCTTTCTCCAGGCCAGCGTCTGGGACACGCAAGGCCTTTGTAAGCAGGGCGGTTTTTCCTGCGGTTTTGCCCCGGCCTGAGGCCGCACCGGCTGAGGTCAGGAATGTGGAGAGGGGCACGGAGGGGGACTGGCTGGCCTCCTGGGCCTCAGGGCTGTAAAGCTCATCCAAGGTCCATTCCAGCTGATGAATGGAAAGTGAAAATGTGTCTCAGCTTGCCAATAAATCTCCCAGACAAAGACCAGTAAATCTTGCCGCCCAGAGAAAAGGACACACCCTTGGCTCAAGGGACAAAACTGGGGCCCGAGAGACATCCCCTGGGCGTGCTTGGGGTGGCCCTTCACTCCCTCACTCCATCAGGACCAGCTCCCCACTATTCCTGCCTGCTGCCCGTTTTCAGTTGGCTTATGGGACAACTGTATCTGGCGGTTTATTTTTTAACTGAGCCACCATGCAAACACAGATCCTGAACTGGACCAGGCATGTGCACTGTCTGAATTTTCCCCTCCAAGCCTCATGGGTGGAATAATGGGGGACAGAATGTCCCCAGCACAGTCAGCGGTGCTGGTCTCTCAAAGCCACAGTAAAGAAACGTCAGCAGGATTTATGGTGCAGCCCAAACAGAAACTCCACGCTGGGTAATGGGCACGTCTATGCAAACCCAAGCCCAGAATGAAAAATGCAGTGGGATCCAGTTTTTAAAGCCTTCTCAGTAGGCATGAGTCCCAAGGGAAAAGCCTTGCAACTGTAAGGCAGTGAGTATGGGAGTGAAAGGAGGTGGGCCCACCAGCCACGGCCCACGGGGTCACCCCAGCCCCCCGGGCAACACTGCCTCCCGCGGCGAGCACGGCCCCAGCAACGCTGGCCACCGCAGGCTCTGCCCCAGCGAGGCCACGTGACAACTTGACCGAGCCGCTGCCAGGAAATGACGGCTTTCTCGTCCAGCACAGGAATGCGCTGCTCTGCCTTCTGTCTCCCAGCACATGCACGCGGGGCCAGGGGAGGGGCCAGAGGCTGCACAGGCCTGAAAACAAGGGCCCTCCAGAAACACGGCCCCTCTGAGCTTCACGCTGCCCTCTGGCTAGAAGCACTGGAAACAGAAGAGCCGGAAGCCCACCCGGCTGTGCTCTGTCTGCCTCTGCACCTCCCAGGGTCCATCCCTAGCCTGGCCAGGGCAGAGACAGCTACTTGCTCACGAAAGCCAAGGTGTGCCCCAGGGACCAGACATGCTGAACACATAACCTGGTGTCCGTCTCTGAACACGCTCCAGCGTCACCGGCTTCTTTACCTCACAGCTGCACCTGCACCGTGAGTGCAGCGCCTTCCAGGGCTCTCTGCACACACCCACTGCCCAGCCCCCGCGCCATATCCTCAAAAGGAGCCGCCAGCAGGAGCAGCGCCCCTGCCCGCAGGTCTCTCCATGCCCAGCTGCTCTAGTCCTGGCCCCCAGCGTCTCCCAGGGAAGATGTTCCCAGTACCATTGCCACCTCACAGCCACGGACCCAGGGGCCAGCAGCAGTGGCCTGGACATGTGGGAAATAAGCCACGACCCAAGTTTCTGCAGGCAGCCGGCAGAGGACAAAGGGTCTGCGGCCCAAGAGCGCTGCGGAGGTGGGCGGGCTGGGGAGGCGGCCTCAGGAGTCCGGGTTGTGCAGAAGACACAGCAAGAATGCCCTCCTGGCGACTCTTCCCCTCCCACGGAAGCCCCCCTCCACTTCTCCACGCCACAGCGCTGCTTCCCTGGCAGTCACTTCCCTGCTTCCACAGCTGCTACTGCCTACACTAGGGCCCCCTGAAAAACACCACCCCTGCGCGTGGAGCCCACGTGCCCCCTACGGCTTCCTTCTCCGGCCTGACCTCCAGGTGGCGGACTCACCCGTGAGGCTGTATGTGGCCCACCTGGCTATTTGTACTGGGTGTGTGTGTGTGTGTGTGTGTGTGTGTGTGTGAGAGACTCCAGGGCAAGAAAAGGTCCTGAACTCTACGATCCACTGCTCCTTCATGAGCACTGCTGCTGAGGACATCCTGGCCACTGCTGCCCACCGTGGGGAGACGCAGGGACCATCCACCTGGAGCCCAGGCCACACCACTACTGACCTCATGGCCAATTTCAAACTTCTCGGAGCTGTGACCTTCCCAGCCTTGTCCAATGGTGACAAGGACTGAACCATGCGCAGGACACGGTGTGCGTGCATGCGGGGCTGTCACCCCCATGGGGGCCTGGAGCAAGGGTCTCTGGTGGCATCCAGGTCCTTACATTCAGCATCCTAACAGAGTGCCCTGCCCAGGCAGCCACCTTAGGAAAATCCACCCAACTGAGTATTTACTGAGGCCCTACTATGCGCAAATTACACACCAAACACCTACTTCTATTTGATCATGACCTCGATAATGCTTTGGAGCTGCCTTAGAGAACTACCCTTGTAAAAATACATACTCCTAGGCCATGCCTGAACCAACGAGCTATCCCTGGGCACGCAGGCCCAGGCTCCAGCATTCACTGAGGCAGTGCGAAGGGGGGCCACAGGCGTCCGGGTGGGGCAGCAGGATGGACTGGACACAGAACAGTGCCGCAGTCCTCTCCCACCTGCCCGAGTCCGGGGCTCTGTGGCTGCACCGATCACGAGAACACGGCAGAAGAGGTCTGCACCACTTCACGGGCCCAGGCCTCACGGGCCTCGCAGTCTCTGCCTCCTGCCTGCCAGAACACTGCCCTTGGGGACCTGAACGCCACCTGGCGCTGGGTCCCGAGGACCTGGAGAGGGAAGATCAGCCTCTGCTGGCCACAGGTCCAGCCTTGCAGCCCCAGTGCCAGGTGAGGCCACCTCCTGCCACCTGAGCCCTGCCTGCGTTCCCTGTGTGCTCTGATGCACTAAACTAACCGCTGGATTTATTTAACCTAGGTTTTTATCCTCAGCCGGGGACTGTTTCTTCATTGCCTTTAGAGAGAGAAACATCGATGAGACACAGCAGCACTGACTGGCTGCGTCCTGTACAAGCCTGGACCGGGGACCACACCTTCTGGACAGGGAGTCACACGCGCTCACACCGGGAGCTCGGGTCAGCCCACGACCCAGGCACGCGCCCTGCCTGGGAGTCGGCACTCCACCCGCTGGCACACACCAGCCAGGGCCGCCCGCTGTGCCTCAAATGTGGCATGAAAAGGACGTTTGTTTCCAGAGGAAGAAGTTACAGCAATTTAAGTTTTGGATTTGAGAACCATCAGAAGAAAGTTAATGAAATCATTTTTAAGAAATGTGTATTCAAGGAAAACGATTTTAGAAGCTCATTTCAGATTTTTAAAAACTCTATGTACACACATTATTAAATCTTTCCTCAAGCATTTCTGTTCCAGTGTTTTCTGCTCTTAAAACAAGAAAACTATGTAATGAGGTCACATCGAGTATAACAAAACTGGAAACTATAACAATAAAAAAGTTACCAAATGTTATGAGACCTAACTGTTTGAGAGGGGCAGGGAGAAACGGGCTACGTCACAACAGGACCCCTACCCTCACGTGTTTATGAACAGTCTTCACAGGTGACAGATCTCGAGGGGTTTGAGGGGGGGGCCATCGAGTAAAAAGCCGGCACTTACTCTCAAAGGCTTGTCTCATTTCAAGATGCTTCAAGTGTTTTAAAAGAAGAAGAACTCCAATTGTGCACAAGAAAATTTCTTAAGGCCCCGGGATCTTAGATGGAACTGCACACCCTTGGCAGGTAGGGAAAATATTTTTGCGTTGTCGTAGATTCAATTTATTTTCCCCATACCTTGATTTTAAACCACAAAGTAGAGTAAAAGATAAAATGATGTAGATTAAAGTGCCACTTTCTCAGACATTCTAACTGGAACACACAAAACAAACAAAAAAAATCTCAAGTGATAGTTCTCACTGTCAAAATGCCACAGTAAATACATACTTCACGGAAAAAACAAATCACGCGTATTCCCGCTGCCCTCACAAGACGGGTTTCCTGTTTGCAAGTTGACTTGGAGGTTTTCCTGCCTTATCCAGGGGCGTTATTTGGGGATTCATAGTTTATTGGGCAGTTAACATGTCTAGCGTACTTCTTAACCCGAGCGAACCTGAGGCAGAATTCTCCCTTTGGACCTTGGAAGGTGTGCCCACGACAACTCACAGAGGAGAAAGACAGGATCACTTTGAAAAGCTCGGCTGTGCCTGATAGCATGTAGACGAGAATTGAATCAGGCAGTTCGAGGCCATTCTGGGGACAGAGCAAGCCACCCAAACCCCAAAGTCCGGAGAGAAGGTGCTGGGAATGAGCCTGTTGGAGCCGTGTGCCGCCCACCTACATGCCCGCTCCCAGTGGTCAGGAAGCCCGGCAAGCCCCGTCCTGCAGAACGGGGCTGCAAGGCCTCTCCCCCAAACCCACGGGACAGGCACCTCTGCCCGGTGCCTCCTAGGCACAGGCAAGGCTGTGACCATCTGCCCCACCGCTCCTCGCACCTGGAACGTTCCAGAACCACTGCCTATATCCTGCCTGCAGGGCAGCCTCTGCCTTGTTTCCTTCATCATCAATCACCTTTTCATAAAATGAGACCCCAAAACACTCAAGAGATAAAAAAACCCAGGGGGTTCCACTCTGATTCAGAACCTCACACTTACAAACTACCCATTTCTGAGCAGGTCAGCCGCCGCCCGGGGCCCACGCCCCTCCCTCTGGTGTGCAGGGGTCGCCTGCAGCTCTGTCCTCCGGGGAGGGGAGACCCTGGGTCAGCAAATGGGGTCCGACTCCCGGGTCCTCTCCAAGCAGCAAAGCAGGCATTGTGTGGCCGTGCACTCGAACCATCACAGACGCCGTGAACTTCCGTGAAACCCGGCACTCGTAAACGCGATGCCCCGCTCTGCAGTTTGCCATGAGGGCACAGAGAACAAGAAAATCATTTTCCAGCACACAGCGGCCGTCTCCTCCAGCAGAAACCAGAGAGAAGGTTTCTTTGTGAACTCTGAGGGCAAAGTGGATAAATTTCACTTTCGCAGCAAGGAAACCTAATAACAGATCCTGGGCGCAGAGTCAAAGAGGCGGCAAAATAAAGGCAGCGAGAGCTCAGGCTCAGAGGCACAGGCCCTGCGTCCTGCCACACGTGGCGGGGCGGGCGAGGCAGACAGATGAGGGCCCACCGATGAGGAGCCAGCTCAGCGACTCAACAGGAGGAAGGGCTCACAGTGGGAGCGGGGAGCCGGGAGCCGGAAGCCAAGCGGTGCTGGGCTAACTCAGTCTCCGCCCACAACCCAGACTGATTCCTGGAATGGCCAGAGCAGAGCGTGCGCCTGGGTCTGTGTGTGCATGTGTGTCTGTGTGTGCCTCTGTGTGTCTGTGTCTGTGTGCCTGTCTGTGCCTCTGTGAGCCTGTGTCTGTGTGTCTGTGCCTCTTGTGTGTCTCTGTGTGCCTGTATCTGTGCTGCTGTGTGTGCCTGTGTGTCTGTGTCTGTGTCTGTCTGTGCCTCTGTGTGTCTGTGTGCCTGTCTGTCTGTCTGTGCCTCTGTGTCCGTCTGTGCCTCTATGTCTGTGTGAGTCTGTGTCTGTGTATCTGTGCCTCTTGTGTGTCTGTGTGCCTGTGTCTGTGTCTGTGTGTGCCTGTGTCTGTGTCTATGTGTGCCTCTGTGTGTCTGTGTCTGTGTGTCTGTCTGTGCCTCTGTGTCTGTGTGTGCCTCTGCGTCTGTGTGTCTGTGCCTCTGTGTCCATCTGTGCCTCTGTGTCTGTGTGAGTCTGTGTCTGTGTATCTGTGCCTCTTGTGCGTCTGTGTCTGTGTGTCTGTCTGTGCCTCTGTGTGTCTGTGTCTGTGTGTCTGTCTGTGCCTCTGTGCGTCTGTGTCTGTGTGTCTGTCTGTGCCTCTGTGTCTGTGTGTCTGTGCCTCTTGTGTGTCTGTGTGTGCCTGTTGTCTGTGCCTCTTGTGTCTCTGTGTGCCTGTGTGTCTGTGCTGCTGTGTGTGCCTGTGTGTCTGTCTGTCTGTGCCTCTGTGTCTGTGTGCCTGTCTGTGCCTCTTTGTGTCTGTGTCTGTGTGTCTGTCTGTGCCTCTGTGTCTGTGTGAGTCTGTGTCTGTGTATCTGTGCCTCTTGTGTGTCTGTGTGCCTCTGTGTCTGTGTGTGCCTCTGTGTGTCTGTGTCTGTGTGTCTGTCTGCGTCTGTGTCTGTGTGGAAAGCAGTGGTGTGTCCGGGCAGCATCAGGGGCCAGAAGCCACTTTTCTTTTTCTTTTCCAGTCCTCACCTGAGGGTATGTTTATTGATTTGAGAGAGAGAAACATCAATCAGTTGCCTCCCGCACGTGCCCTGACTGGGGACTCAAACCCCCAACGTCCTGGTGCATGGGACGACACTCCAGCCAGCTGAGCCACCCAGCCAAGCCAGAAGCCACTTTTCTCAGCTGATGCCACAGCACCGCCAGGAGATCAAAACATGTTTAACAAAATCCCCACTCTCCACAGCCTTTCGTTTCTGGATGCAACAATGAACGGTATTCCTGTTTTTTCACGAGCACACTGATCTCAGCTGCTCACCAAAGGCCCCTTGGTGGCGGTACCAAGTCCACCCATGTTGCTCGGAGCCTGGCTGCAGGGGCTGTCCTTCCTCCCTGGGGCCCCACGTGCTTCTCGTGCAGGAACAGCACCTGCAGCTGAGCCCAGCCTATCACGCACCAGAGATCCACCCAGACATCTGCCTGGTTACGGAGTCCTGCCTGGTCCAGCGGTCCTGGGAAGGCGGGAGGGCAGGCCTGGGTGACAGGGGGCACGGGGTTGTAACAGACCAGAGAGGAAGTATAACGGCGTGACAACTATCAGCCACATGTGCTCGCCCTCGTGCCCCTGCCATGACAGCCAGCGGCATCACTGCCTTTTCCTTCACTCTCCAGCCTTCCCTTTACGACCAGAAGCCCAGAGCCAGGCTTTCAGATGGCAAGCCCACGGCAAGAACCGACCCTTCTCGCTGCGTGTGCTAGCCCAGCTGCAGCAAACGGACTCAGGAAGGCCCTGGCCGTAACTAAGCTCTCATCCCTGACAGAGAACAAACACGCAACATGCTGTCTCCAGCTCCGACCACCGCCAGCGCAGCCACGTGCCACACACCGCCCTGCGGAGGCCGTGGGCACCTGGGCTCCTTCTGGGACCTGGGGCGCCGAACCCGGAAGGCTCCCAGGGCTTATTTTCACACCACTGAGCTGCACACACGTCAGGTTTGACAGGCACAAAAACACCACAGACATGTGGCGATGTGCTGTCACTGTTACTGAAAGATCTTGTGTCTACCCATTGGAGACAAATTCAAGCAGCTTCTTAAACAGGACACAAATCACAGCCCCAAGACGTACTGCTGCTGAGCAGGAGCCAAGGTGAACACACGCCGGGTCCATCCTGCCACCTGGGTCCTAGTGCCCGGCGGGCGGCAGTCCTGGAGCACAACATGCCCCCTTCTCCTCGGGCACACAACAGGACACAGATGACTGGGACCCATCGTCCTCACGCCCAGGGCCAGGGCTCAAGAGTGACTCCAACCCCTCCATACCGGATCCGTGGACAAGTCCGCGCTTTCTGGGCCTCACCAAGAACTGCTGAAACCGAAAGCTATCCTGTCCCTGAGCTCTGTTTCTTTTCATGCCATCAACACTTTCAGAGCCCTCCCCTGGGTGGACGCTCGCCAGCCCCCGGCCTCACAACACTAGCACACGCCCCACCCTGGGGCACCCGAATAACGGCACTTCCACAGTGCCTGCCAGGACTACAGAAGTCTGAAGCTCTACCAGACTTGGTTTTTTAAAAAGATTTTATTAATTTACTTTTTAGAGAGAGGGAGAGAAACATCAATGTGCGAGGGAAACATCCATTGGTTGCCTCTTGCATGTCCCCAGCCGGAGACCTGGCCCACAGCCCAGGCATGTACCCTGACCAGGAATCGAACCAGTGACCTTTCGGTTTCGGGACGACGCCCACCCACTGAGCCACACCCGTCAGGGCCAGAGTTGATTTGTAAAGACTGTTTTCACGGGTCTATGTAAAGTGACAATATTTTAAATCTAGCTACTCTGTGACCTGTGAATGGGTACAAGCATGAATCTGGGGGGGGGGGATGCACAAGTTCATTTCCACACGAGAGCTGGTTCTCAGCGGCACAGGGTAGGGCTCAGCCGACGGCCTCCCCAGTCTCCAGCCTCCACGCTGCCGCACTGCTCTGAGTTGGCTGGGCTCGGCTGTCAGGCCAGTGTTCAAAGCCCTTGGCACTCTGGCTCCTGGGCAGCCCCTCCTCTGCATGCAACCTGCACCCCTCACCCCCGAAGGGCCCTAATGCTATCCCCACCTGGTGCTTCTTTTGGAACTTCCTCAACTTACATTAATGGGACCTGACCCACCAGAAGCTTGTGCATGTCCCTCTACCTTCCGTTCACGACCTGGCAGCAGCCATCTGAAGGCATCTCAGTCCGCGTTCTCCAAGGCTGGGCAGCCAGGTCCCAGCCAGGGCTCCTCCACATGACCAGCACGGCCTGCACCTGCTCTGCTGGGCTGATGGAGAGGGGCAGGAGGAAAGGAAGGCAGGGAAAAGCGTGAAGAGGAGAGACCGTCAGAAATAAGTGTTTTCGCCAGATGGACAGTCAGCATCGGGAAGCATTTCTTATTCTTCTCCCCTCCCTGACTTCTCAAACATGCTCCTGGTCCCGACCCTCGTGAATATCTAGAGTTACTACTATTCCTGCCACACATAGGAGGAATGGCCAACGCAAAGCAGGGTGTGTGCCAGACCCCAGCCTGGCTAATCTTCCCATCGGCCTCATCATCCAAGTCACAGCTGAGGACACTGAGGAACACGCCCACAGGCTCACACTCAGGGGCCTGCTCCTCACCCTGTGCCCAAGCTTCTCCTGCCAGAGGAAACCCCCCTCCACACCGAGGCCGCCACCTCTCCCGCCCCTCCCCGTCACCTAAGGAGAACACAGCCACCCCTTTTCTCATCGTCCGAAGTTTCCCTGAATCCGAGGCAAGAAAGAGAAACAGGCCACTTTGCCCAGTCTTCTCTGCACATGTCCACATTTTCACTCCACAGCGGGGCAGGGGCCCAGAACTACCCCCCAAGGCCCCTGAGCTACCCCGCTCACAGGAAGGGGGTGGGCAGAGAAAGTGCCGGTGTCACCAAGTTATCCCAGGCTCCTATATGCGGGCGCAGCGGGCAGCACCCTCTCGTGGGCCACTCCTTCCTGCCCTGGGACTGAGGTGCCCATAAGCCCCAGTGGCAGAGTCCCTGGAGAAGCCCACCAGTCCCTCCAGGAGGGCTTCCTGTACTTGCTTTTACACTCAGGAGTATCTGCTGGGAGATCAATTGGAAAGAGAGCCCCCGGGATGGGAATAGGGGAAAAGGCCCTCCTGAGATGATCTGGGGAGTAATCTACGTTATCCGGGGACTCCTGAAACAGATAGAAATTGGCTGGGGCCTGTGCAAGGAGACCCCACCACAGGCACGGGGACACAGCAGCCCCCCAGGAGGGGCTCTGGTGCAGGAGCAGCTCAGAGGCCTGTACAGCCCTCAAAACAACCCGTTTATCCAGAACTCACTGATTGTTCCAGAAAATTCTTCATCCCCCATAGAAAACATTCTGATGGCCCACAGGGCCTGGAAGAATGCTGACTAGGAGTGTTTTTACTTCGATGACCAACCTTTGGGGGATAAAATGGACTCCCCCTCAGGACTCTACCCACCCTAGGAGCTTGCTTCCACATAGCAAGTACCATGCATCCACAGACCCCACAGGGCCGTGTCTTTCTCCATGTCCATCACTGTCCACGAGAAGTAAATCCGCAAGGCTGGCTGGATGGGAACACTGCTGCCACCCTTCTCTCTCCCTGCTCTGCTTCTGGACACTCTGGCCTCCCCAGACACCTAGCAGAGTCCACTTGTCACGCAAGGTTGCCTGTCCACCATGTGAACTATTCAGGAAAAGGGGCCAGATCTGACCACCCCGCCTGAGGGCAGAGGACAGATGCTCTGGGTGGACCACGGATGAAACGGGAGACCAGAGAGGCCCAGGGCAGAGGCTAGGCACCCTGACCACCCCATTGGAGAAGCACACCCTTCACCTGGCCCACCTGCCTCCACAGGGGAAACCCACATCTAGCCCCAAACCTGCACCTGCTTAATGGAAGAAATTGAGACAGCCTCACCACCTATGGAGAGAAGCCTTGTGACGTGGTTGGCACTGCCCAGAACCCGACACAAAGATGGGGAAACACCAGCAGCGCCATCCTCACCACACTGGCCTCGACATGCTATGCCCCCCCCAACACAGCATGGCTGGCGCTGCCCCTGCTCCTGTCTGAGGAAGGGGATCTCCAAGAGTGAATTCAAGGGACTGTTCAGTCCAAGGGGCACAGCACAGGCCCCTAAAAGCCGCAGCTCAGACCAGAGCAAAGGCCCAGCACACGCTCCTGCCAGCTGGCCCGGCCCTCCCACTGCCCACGCACCCCACCCCATCTCATTCCCCTGCAGACCAGGCTCCTTTCAGCAGCCACTCGCCAGCACTAAAAACCTTCCGAAAACTCTCTTTCTGGAATGTGTTTCATCCCTGGAGTGGGGGAGGAAGAGGAGCCATCATAACTCTGAGCTCCAGACTTTCTGCAAGCTGCCTGCCCAGAGCCAACAGCATAAACCAGAATGTGCTTCAGGGCAGAGGAAATGGTTCTCCAGCTAAGCTCCCTACCGTTTCTTAAAGTGATTATTTTGATATAAACTGCTGCCTGATGTCGAGACTTCCAGTTCCCTGCTTCGGCCGTTAGTCCCGGGAGCCAGGAACACAAAGAAGCACTGTCGGCAGGGCCCGGGGCCTCCTCTGGGGAGGCGCGGTGGGCTCCGGGCTCTGCCGCTCCCACAGACAGGCACTTGTTCCTGCCCAAGGACGCTGCCCTCACCTCTCCGCTGACCACTGTCACACACACTGGTCTTACTCGAGATCTTTCCGCCTGTCGGCTGCAACATAGCAAGCTCTCGCTCAGGCTCAGGAATACACACTGGCCACCAGCACCTACATGGCTGGGAAGGTTGAAAAGGAGACCAGAGCCAGGAGGAACTCACTGGGGCAAAAGAGGCTGAATTTAGCAATTCTTCTCTGTAATCTCAGCTGTCGCCCGTGGCCAGGGATGCAGGGAATAATGCCCGTACTTTCCACACATGCGTCCTGATTGAAAAGAACCACTTCAAGCCCTGACTGCTGTGGCTCAGTGGGTTGGGCATTGTCCTGCAAGGCAAAAGGTCACTGGTTCCGCTCCTGGTCAGAGCACGTACCTGGGATGAGGGCCAGGCCCCGACTGGAGGCCTGTGAGAGGCAGCCGACTGATGGTTTCCTCTCTCCCTACCTCCCTCCCCTCCCCGTCTCGAAAAATAAATAAATAAAATCTTTAAAAAATAAAAAGAAAACAGCCACTTCCAGGTTTGCAAAGTACTGCTAGCCAAAGTATATGCATTCACAACACAATTCCAAATTATGGATCCAATCAAAAATAAGGGGACGGTCCAGTGGTCTGC
>VMDR010017210.1:0-20334 GCA_007922815.1 Macrotus californicus | reverse complement strand
CAAGCACAGCACTTGGCAGGGTAGTGAAATCTGAATACATCTTACTTAGATAAAGGAATGAGCCACTTTGCTGAGATAGAAAAAGCTAATATTTATTGAATGTGCAATGGATGCTAAGCACTCTTCTGGGTGATTTATGTGAAATATTTTAGTTAATCCTTATAGCAACCCTATAAACCAGTATGTTATCCCTCTTTTAAAAATAAAGACACTGAGGCTTTGTGGGTTATGTGCACGTACAAGACAAATGGTCAGCAAGTAGGAAAAACACAGAACTCAGACACTAGCAGGCTGAGTCTAGAAGCCCTGCTCCTAACCACTCCACTAAATTGTCTTCTAAGAAATCAATATTCAGTGGCCTGGGTCACTGCATGACTCATTTTTACTGCTGCCCATGATTGTTGATGGTATTCTCTAACTTTATTTAAGTCATACAGCATAAAATACCAGTCAACTGGAAAGCTCTGAGCATTTAGCTAATTGAATTTTTTTGATTAACATTTTAATAATCATCCCTCTTTATAAGTAAGTACAGAATACAGAATACAATGTAATCCTTACTTTCAAATTTAGAATCTCCTAGGTTCTCAAGGACATAACTTTAAATCTTAATGATTGTCCCATACATGGCTGTAGGAAATCTGGAGAATGTGTCAGGATAATAGACAAACTGAAGACAATGAAATGATTCAGAAGAGATGACCCAGGATACTATGGGTTCTGAAAACTGGGACAGGTAAGGAAGTGTTCAAAGAGCCTTGCTCATGCTGGAAACAAGAAGACATTAGGTGTTGATTAAGGCATACATGACTTATTAGCATCATTGGCCCACTCAATGCTGCTCTTTTAGGTCTCACTTACTCACTTGCTCAATGATTCATTTCATTGCCTTTTTTCATCCTCCATTCTCATTCCCCTCCCCTTGTGGTAGTATTCTAATGTATGCAAATATACATCTTTGTCTTTTTATGTGCTCTTGCAAAAAATATATTGGTGTGTTGTGCACACATATTTTAAAGTCACATAAAAGTAGGTATTTTATTAAAAAGGCTTTTTAAAAATTCAGCACTATGCTATTGAGATCCATTTATATTGCTCTGTGTATTAATCTACTATGTATAACTGTGGCGTAGTTCTTCACAGTGTTCACCTACTATATTTTACCTACCCACTTTCCATGTTGGGGGCCTCTGTATTTCCTCTGAATCTAAGCTATAACAAATAACCTGGCATGAATATTCTTTTCTCTGTCTCTTATGAATTTATGCAAGAATTGCTCTGGCTCATAAATGCATGACCTTCAAAGAGTGTACCTCAATGGACAGTATGTAATCCAATGAATCTACAACATCTAAAGCAGTGTGTGTGTGTGTGTGTGTGTGTGTGTGTGTGTAATAAAGTGTTCAATAGTGTACTCTATTCTTACTCCAGGTTGTCCAATATATATTTGCTGAATGGATGAATGCATACAGAATGAATGAATATCCTAACTCCTAGAGCTATCATTCTAGGAGTGATAAGCAGTAAACAAACAAATACAAATGCAAATGAAAGTGATGAAGACTGTAAAGAAAATAGGGCAAAGTACGGAATGGGTCACAAGATTCTAGTTTAACTATGATGTCATGGAAGCCGTGCATGTTGAGATGAGTTTTGAGCAGAGACCTGAACGAAGTGGAAAGAAAACCATGTGGCTCCTCAGGGAAAAATCAATCGTCTTAGACAGAGGAAAGAAAAACAAGAACAACAAAAGGCCCTGATGTGGCAGTATTCTTGACATGTTCAAGAAACAGCTCAGAGGCTCATAGATTAAGAAATAGCTAGAACAACAGCCCAGTGAAGCTGGGTTAGGAAAAGAAAGGGGGAGAGTAATTGGGCAACTGTACACCGTAGTAGCAACTTTTGATTTTTATTCTGCATGAAAGGAAGACTGTGAGAGGTTTGAAAAGAGAGGTCACATTATCCAATGATTTTGAAAAGAATTTTTACAGCTTCCATATGGAGAATAGACCATAAGGAAAGCTTATAGTGGGAGCAAGGTGATGAAGTAGGAGGCTAGAGCTGCTTTATATATGACAGATATTTGCCTAAGGAGTCACAGTAGAGATGCTGAGAAGAAAATACATTCTGGATATAGTTTAAAAGTGAAGCCAACAGAATTCATTGTTGGAACAACAATGGGGCATGAAAGAAAAAACTGAGTTGAGGATAATCCCAAAATGTTGGACTGAAGCCACTAGGTAAATGAACATGTTATTTACTAGGATGCAGAAGATGCATAAGGAGCAGATTTGAGGGACTTAGATAAGAATTGGATTTTGAATGAATTAAGTAGGCACTTATATGACTTGGATGTATGGGTGTCAGGTAACATGTCTCAGCTTAGAGTAATATACTTGACAGCCATTAGCCTATCAAGTTAGTTTTTAACCTCTGGGACAGGATGACAGGGGGTGTCCAACCTGCAGCCCATGGGCTACATGCAGCCCAGGATGGCTGTGAACAAGACCTAACACAAAATCGTAAATTTACTTAGAACACTATGAGATCTTTTTGTGATTACATGTTGCAATGTATTTAATGTGTGGCCCAAGACAACTCTTCTTCTTCCAGTGTGGCCCAGAGATGCCCAAAGGTTGGACACCCCTGATTAAGGTATGAGTGTAGACAGAGGTAATTAAATGCCCTGGGGCACTCAGGTTTGGAAATTACAAAGATAAAGAATTCAGGCAAGGAAAACAAAAAAGAGCAACCAGAAAAATCTAAGGAAAGCTTGACAGCATAATAAGTTGTTTTTTTTTTAAAGTCAAATAAAATGAGATTAGAGAAACTGCATGTCATAGACTAAACTGTGCCCCCCCCCACCACAACTCCTATGTTGGCGTCCTAGCCCCAGTACCTCAGAACGAGACTGTACTCGGAGGTAGGGTCTTTTAAGACGCAAGTTAAAATGAAGTTATTAGGGTTGGCCCTAATCCGATATGACTGATGGTCTTATTAAAAGAGGAAATTTGGCTCTGGCTGGTGTGGCTCAGTGGATTGAGTGCCGGCCTGCAAATCAAAGTGTCGCTGGTTCAATTCCCAGTCAGGGCACATGCCTGGGTTGTGGGCCAGGTCCCCAGTTGGGGATACACAAGAAACAACCACACATTGATGTTTCACTCCCTCTCTTTCTCTCTCCCTTACCCTCTTTCTAAAAATAAATAAAATCTTTAAAAAAATTTTTTTTAAAAAGGAAATTTGCACATGGGCGCACACAGCGGGAAGACCATGGGAAGACCCAGGGAGAGAGAAGACAGTCCTCTACAAGCCAAGGAGAGAGATCTTGGGATCTCTCATTAGTTTATCAATACTTTGATCTCAAACTTCTACCTTTCAGACCATGAGAAAATAAATTTTCATTATTTAAAACTCCAGTCTGTGGTGCCTTGTGACAGCCCTAGCCAACTAACACAATTGGTCATTGTATTTGGTGAGATGGAGGTCACCGGTGACACTGAAATGAGCAGTGTCAATAGGTGGGAGGGCACCAAAGCCCGACCAGGGTTTATGACAAAGGCAGAATCATGTCCACTAAAGAGAAGCTTTTAAGGAGATAGATTTTATTTCAGCCTTTGATGGCATTTTTAACAGCCCAGCTGCTGCGTGGACTACCTACAAGGGTAGTGAGTTTCTGATCAAGAGCAGAGTATAGACAATTTATTGTGTCATTATTTCATTTTTTTATTTTGAAATGTTTATTGTATTGTTAGAAAAATGATGAGAAAAAACTTTAAAATAACCAGGTAATATTCTTGTTATCTCTTTATTAAGCAAAAATGGATACTATGAGGAAGCAAGGTATTCTGTTTACTCAAATGTTCCTATTGCTTGGGTTCTGATTACTGTTTTTTAGCTTTATTGGGATATAATTAACAAATAAAATTGTAGGGTTTAAAGTGTACAGCATGATGAGCTGATTGACACATCCATCACCTCACATATTTACCCTTTCCTTTTTTTATTTTTTTGGCAAGAGCATTTAAAGTTCTCTTCTCTTAGAGAATTTCAGCCATGCAATCCAGTGTTGTGTAGAGTGTTATCAGCTATGGACACCAAGTAACACATTAGATCCTCAGAACTTATTCATCCTATAACTGAAAGTCTATGCGCTTTTACCAACCTCTCCCTTTTTTCCCCACCCCACAGCCACTGGTAGCCAAAGAAAGATAAATACTGCGTGGTATCATTTATATGCAGAATCTTAAAAATAAAGTCAAACTCACTGATTAGTTATTTAACCTTACAGAAGAAACAGGAGGAATATCAAAGACCTCTTATGAATCATTGAGGTAACTACATGCTGGTTCATTTTCAGGTTTGATAAGGTTAATTCATAATTTAATTTAGGCTCTCCAGATGCAAAGGGTTCATTCTATCAGCAGCTTGCCTGCTGCTGTATGATTTTTTCAACATAAGCTCAAGAGCACAGTCTATGCTTCTGTATCAATAATCATTTAAAATCAGACCTTTCAATTGATTTGTTCATTCTAATAAGCCACATTTGTTGGGCACCAAATTCCTTAGAAGCAGGAGAGGTCTGCATTCTCCTCCTGTTTCTGCTCCCCAGGGTTCACTTATGCAGGAATGCCTGCGGAGGGCGTGGAATGATGACTGTTCACTACTGTGAGTAACCTCTTTCAGAGGGCGTTTCGGAGTAAATTGGAGAGGGATGCTCTCTTTCTCTCAGTGGGATTCAACTCTAATACCATACCACTGTGCTCCTGTCTAGAAATTTAATAATGTAAATAATAACAATCTCAAAATGTTATATAGCACTTCACATTTGAAGAGCACTTTCACAGACATCACCTAGGGAATCTTACAAACGATAAAATAAAGGTGGGCAGCACTTGCTGCCCAGGATAAGGAACAATTAGGAGTTATTTCAGACTTGCGAGGCCTGAATTTCCTTCCTTTGAAGCTTGGGAGAGCACTTTTATAGCTCTCTGAGATGCTCTGCCTCTGTGCCTATAGATAGTGCCACTTGGTGTCATCTTACAGTATCTTTTATGTTAGAACACTTTATAGCCCTTTTATGATCAGGATACTGCTGTGCTGAATGTTCATGTCCCAACAAAATTCCTATGTTGACGCCTAACCTCTAAGGTGATGGTGTTAGGAAGAGGGGCCTTTGAGAGATGATTAGGGTGTGCGGTTGACGTCCTCATAAATCACGTTAGTGTCCTTATAAACGTCACCCTTAGAAGCTGCCTTGCTCCTTTTGCCATGTGAGTTACAATGAAAAAACAGTTTTGTATGAAGTGGCCTCTCACAGGCACAGAATGTGCTGGCCCCAAAATCTTAGACTTCCGTGGCTTCAAAACTGTAAGAAACAGATGTTTGTTGTTTATAAGCCTCCCAGTTTATGGCATTTTGGTATAGCAGCCTGAACAGACTAAGACAGGTATAAAAAATATGACTTGGACTCTCTAGATTCATGTACTTTTGGGGGTAGTAGTTTGTTGGGGAGAGCATCTACAGATCTAAGCAATATACTTGGTAGGTGGGTGCTATGGACTAAACGTTTGAATCCCCCAAAATTCATCTGATGAAGTCTAAACTTTAATATGATGATATTTGGATGTGGGGCCTTTGGTATATAATGAGGGTAGAGCCCTGATGAACTGGATTAGCAACCCTATAAGAAGAGACACAAGAGATAATATCTCTCTTTCTCTTTCTTTCTTTCTCCCTCATGTGAGGACGCAGCAAGAAGACAGCCACCTACAAACCAGGAAAAGGAAACTTTACAGGGATTTACCATACTGGCACCTTGATCTCAGACTTCCCTGATTTCCTAAGTGTGAGAGAGTGATGTTTGTTATTTATGTCACCCAGACCATGATATTTTGTTACAGCAGCCCACCCTGACTGAGTCAGTTGTATTGAGTACCATGTGAGAATGTTTGACTTGCTGATTAGCCCATAATCTAAAGCCCTATGCTGCCATCCAAAGAGACCTTGCACCTCTGAGCTGGGAATGCATGCTCAACGTGCAGGGAAGGTCCTCCTTTGCTACTAAACCCTTTACCCCAAACTGACCCCAGCATTTTGTTCTAGAATACAGATGATTGTGGCACAGGTAGGAGGCTGAATGGAGAGAGTGTAATGAATATGATTGCAGTTTGGAGGGTCCCAGAAGATCCATCATTTGTGTCACTGTTATCATAGCTGACTCCTTGAGGTTGGACTTGAGATATTACACCACCTCTTTGAAAGATTTAAAGCTTCCATAAAATATTCTTAAGAATATTTAAGCCTGACTGGTCTCTGGAATTCCATGGAGGTCACAGCTGTAAGGATGGGAGTAGGAACGTGACATTAAAACCTTATCTCATTCTGGTTCTGGTCAGTGTGGCTCCATTGCTTGGAGCATTGTCCTACAACTGGTGAGGGCACATACCTAGGTTGTGGGTTCAATTCTTGGTCCAGGCATGTACCATCCCTCGTCTGGGTGCATTTGGTAGGCAACCAATTAATGCTTCTCTCTCCTTTCCTCTCTTCCTTCCTCTTTCTCTAAAAGCCATGAAAAAAATGTCCTCAAGTGAGGATAAAAAAAATAAACAAGCAAAAAAAACCACTCTATCTCTTTCTGTAGAAGAGTTTATTGCTCAAAAGAAGAACTGTTGTCACTACCTTTGACAATCCTTCTGGGAGCAACTCTTTTGTCCTCGCAGAGTGGCAGAGGTTACACTCCACAAAGGGTAATGAAATAAAAGTGCGTGTTATTCAACATTGCTTTATGGTAGAAGCCGAAAGATGTTCAAGCTTTGGAAGTCAGAAATCTATGTTTCAATCCAACTCTACTAATTACCAGTTAAATAATTCATTTATCTATTTATAAAATATTTATTTACACCAATGCTGTTTTTCTAGCTAGAAAGTGAAGACAAAGATAAGACAAAATATTTATAGAACATCTAGTACAATGATTACCACTGATACTTAATACTAATTTTTCTCTTCATTCTTTCTTTATTTGAATAACTTTTGTGGAAATCAAGTATTCAGAAGAATAAATACAGATTCCAGGAGGGGCAAAAGAAAACTGGTTGTAACAAAATTTCATACAGAAAGCCTGTGAATAAGATTACTTCACACCAAAGACTTGGCCTGGCTGAGTCTGAAGTTTCATTATAACCATTTCTTTTGCCCCTCTCAGTGCTACTGGAATCTGTAGCTATTCTTCCTCTTTCTAGATGTCCACAAAAAGTTATCTAAATCTAGCCACGGCCGTGACGGGGATGCCAATTTTTTCCAAGTCCACACAGCTGAAGTGATACTGTCAACCAGAGCCAGACCCAAATCTCACAGAAAAAGATTGAAATGGATCTAGCCCGGTGAAAATTAGGTGCATATTAGAACAACCCTGCTCTGTGTGCACTCTTCACACTGCCTACCTGCTACGTGTCTGACAGGAGATGACAAAATAATGGCAAAGAGTAGCTTTATAGACTGTATAACAGTTTATAAATCTTTTTCGACTTGTGATTGTTCACAAAATACTCTTGAGAAGTCTCTAAAGTAATCAAGACAAATGTTACTACTTCCCCCTGTTTTAGAGGAATAAACCCAACCTCGTAGAGTCAAAGGACCTAGCCAAGTGTAAATGTTGGGACCAGGATCCAAATTTAGGTCTGGCTGATATTCAAGTTTAATATTTTCCTTTTTGCTGAGTTGCCTCAGAGTTAGTTAAATCCCCTAAGGCTTTCTTCTCACATGAATCACTCATTAAGTTAGGTTTTTCTCATTCAGAATTTGTGCAGAAAAAATGTTGAGCCTAAGTGTAAAATTTAATGTATATCCCTTCTAAATTATATCTTGATAATTTAGAACATTATTGTAATCTAGGAACCACTTTGACTCCTATGTCCAAAGTATTTTTTTAATCCCTCCCAGCTTTTTGTCATCTAGATTTGACAAGCTTGTCTGCTATGCCTTTACTCAGTCACTGAAAGTGTTACACAACAGCACAGCGGTATGAACAAAATGCTGGAGCACCTCACTTTAGAAATGCTTTAAGTTTGACACCATCTCCTCATCAATGTGGAGTATAGATAAAATAAACAAACAAAATAGAAACAGACTCACAGATACAGAGAACAGACTGACAGCTGTCAGAGAGGAAGGGTTTGGGGGACTGGCTGGAAAAGGTGAAGGGATTAAGCAAGACAAAAAAGTGTAGACTCAGACACCAATATGGTGATTACCAGAGCAAAAGGGGAGTTCAGTGGAGGTAGAAGAGGGTAATAGGGAGAGTAAATGGTGATGAACGGAGACTTGACTTTGGGTGGTGAACACAAAATACAGCATTCAGATGATGTATTATTATAGAGTTGTACACCTGAAACATATGAAATTTTATTAACCAAGGTTACCCCAATAAATTCAATAATTTTTTTAAAATATTAAGTATTATTATTATTCTAGTTGGCGTTATTTTTACATATAGCCTAGTTTTGAGTTTAGATAACCTGCTATCTTATAACAGATTTTTCACTCTGTAACGGAGGTTTGGTAAACTAGAAGGTCACCTGTCCTCTTTAAGAAAGGACGTTCTTCCCAGCTGCAGGGAGAGCAGTCAGCAGACTGCCTTACCTACAGAGACACCTTGCTCTGGGTCATGTCCTCCCAGGAAAGCCCACACATGGTGGCCACACGTGGAGGATTATTAAGAGCCGGCCATTTTAGTCCCATGAGGGACAACTTAGACAATGCTGTTTCCACAGCTCCAGACAAGGGCTTGCAGCACAATCCGACTTCTCACTTTGCCCAGTCCCGTTTCCTCTCACTTTCTTTTGCCTGTGTTATTCCTTGAACCTTGCATCTCGATCTTTGTTTCAGCATCTGCTTCTGAAGAACTAGACTTGGGACAGATGGTACTGTTGAATGGGCAGCTGAAATCGAGTTACAGTGCCTATGCTCCATCAGTTCTGTACCCCTATCAAACAAATAAAAACAAACACACATACATACATACATACATACATATATAAAGACAAAACTATTTGTTTTTCAATAGTTTTATTTAACTTGATTATTATTTAAGAATCCCTTTTTGTTACCTGGGAATTTCCAATTTCTTTTCTAAGAACTAACATTGTACTTGTTAACCAAAGCATGGTGCTCCTTGTAACCTTCCCTTCCTTCCCATCTCCCCCTTCTCTGCTCAGGTTTGGACCTTCATTCTTGTACTATTGTCCCAAGGCTGCCATAATGAAGTACCACAGACTGGGTGCCTTAAACAACAGAAACTTTTTTCTTCCTACTTTGGGAGGCTGCAAATCCAAAATCAAGTTTATGTTCTTGTGTAATCCCTTCCTCTTGAATATGGGCTGGACCAGGTGACTTGTTTCTAATGAACAAAATATAGCAGAATCACTAAGATGTCATCGATTAGTGTATGTTACAAAAAGACTGTGGCTTCATCTTGGGCACCCTCTCTTGCTTGTTTACTCTGAAGGAAGTTAGCAGTCATGGGCAAGTTTCTCTGTGAAAGAAAACTTGTGTGTCAAGGAACTAACATTTCCAGTCCACAGCCACCAAGGACCTGAGCCCTTAAATAGGCAAGTAAATGACCTTGGAAGTGGCCTGCCCCCTAGTCAGGCCTTGAGATGACTACAACTGGGGCCAACAACCTGCTTTCAGCATCATTACAGACCTTGAACTAGAGGCACCTACTGAAGCCATGCTGGGATTCCTGACTCACAGAAAGTTTGAGATAATAAATGTTTGCTGTTTTAAGCCATAGGTTTAGGTGCAATCTGTTACACAGCAACAGACAACTAATGCATCGTCTCTGCTCTCTCGCCCACACTACTGCGGTAGCCTTCCAACACGCCTCTCTGCCCACAGACTTTTCCTCGAACATCCTTCATACGCATCAGGATGATTTTGGCACAGGTCAAATCATGTTATTTTCTAATTATTATTTTCTAATAATCCTTAACTGTCCCTTTATGAAAGTCCAGACTTTTAACATGGCCTTTCAGAATGATCTCAATCCATTTTTTTCAGTATTATCTTCTAATATCCTTCAAGAAACCTACTGTTCCAGCCAGAACAAAACTTTTCATATTTTTTATTTCATGCTATATTCTCATAGGGAGATGTTGGAGATGTAAATATTGATGTTCTCCCATCAATTTTTTACCTTTCAAGAAAAATTTCAAATGCCACCTTTTGAACACAGGTCCTAATTAATTCTGATGAAAATGAATTTCCTTCGTTCTGTTTCCCTACCTATTAATTCTATCTTAACTACAGCATCTATTTGAATTCATTTGTATTATATGGACTAGAATATCCTTTTGTGTTTGCCTATTTAAGAGACTCCTTAAAGGGACAAACTTTTTATTAATCATCTTTTTTGTCCCATATTTTCAATAAGGTATTTGGCTTGGAATAGGTTCTCAACAGTAAGTTAATCCAATTAATTCTAAAATTATCTTGGGAATAGATTTGTCTACCCATGACTTACTCACTCTTTACTTTCTAAAATAAACTACTACAGCATCCCATAGCTCACTCAGTTTATACCCAAATTTAGGCTCCTGTCACCCTGCTAATCATAAAATTTACTTTTCTATACCACTACTTTTCTATACCACTCAAACTAGTGGCTAAGGAAGGTCAAATGAAAAGAGGAGAGGAATGTTGATAAAAAAGGTGAAAGGAAAGTCATAGGGAAGAATGAATTTTTTTCATCCAATTCCTTTTCAGCAAGGTGTCAGGGGAAAAATAAGAGATCTAATGTAAAATGTACCTCGATACAAATACTAGGGTCAAAGCCTTTTAACTTCGGGTGCTTTGGCTTCCATTTCTCCAAGAAGAAAAACGAAAGCAGTAAGAACACCTGTCATGCAGGCTGCGGAGGGAATGAGATAGCCTGGTTAAGACGGTCCGCAGAGAGGGCTGCTTTCCACTTCCTTCCCTGCAGGTCCTGGAACTCCGTTTCATTTCCACTCACTTCGAATTGTGCTCATTCATAACCAAAAAAGTTTAAAAAATAGGTAAGAAGTAAATGAGAGAGAAAGAAAGATTGTGAGGGAACAAGGAAGGGAGGAGGCAAGGGTCAGAAAAAGAGAAAAGAGATAAAAAAGAGAAAATAATGTACTCACAGATGTATAGGGTTACTTATTCATTTTACATTCTCCAGCATAGCACGGAGTCTTCAGTAACATGGACAATCATCCCAGATACAATTACATGTAGCGAAGTTGTTCTGGCAGAGAAGATAAAGCACAGGAAATCTTTGTCATCATCTGAGGAAGTTCACAAATCCAGTATCATTATTTTTTAAAAATCTGGCAGGGTGGGCTTAATCTGCCAGCAAAGTTCCTTGATTACATGGATACTTTAAACCAGCACAAAAACAGAACGCATCACACAGCTTCTTTACTGAAATTAAAAAAAAAAAAATCCCAAGCTTTATATTTTAAAAGGCTCCCAGAGAAACATTGCAAATCACCTTAACCCTACCTACAAAGACTGACCTAGCTCAGTACCCTAAGGCTATGCAGTTCTAAAAAAAGGAAATCAGCAGTGTTTTGGTGCCAGGTTCGAGTCACGTGAAGGAAAATCTGACTACAGGTATAGCTTGAGGTCCTTCAAACTGTCCTATTCTATAGTCTCTGGTACATGTCACTCTAATATCACAACTTTTCACCATAAAATGGACTATTCTATTTAAATGCCACTTTCTACTCCATCTAAAAATGGAAACTCGGAGAAATATGCTATTTAAAGAATCATAAAATTGACTTAAAAATAAAAACTAATTTCTCCTGCCACAAGCTCAAAATCTCTGAGATGATGAGATAGAAAAAATATTCTACCCCATAAATGAAATAGCATACTTACTTGACTTTCTTGGATCACAAGATTAAACATCTTATAAACCAGAAATGAATACTTCATGGAGACCCCCTGAAAGGAGTTAAAACTGCCAGGGCTAACCCATTCTATGTCACTGAGAGGCACCATAAACTGGGCTATCTTCTGAAAGATCAAACACGGTCAGACATTTTCCCAAGCAACTGCATCCCACCTACACTCCTGACTCCTAACCAAGAGGAGCTAGGCAGAGATGGACTCCAAATGACGCCTGGCCCCCCGGGAAGCTCACCTGACACATGTCTCAAGGACGGCCCTAAGACAGCTCACATAAGAGCACTGAGATAAATATGACCAACAGCTCTTCCTAAATATGCAATTATTCCCTTTGATCTTGTATATTCTAGTCATACTCCCAAGTAACTTGGTCAAGTTTTCTGAACTTAGGTTCTCAATAATTCCTATTCCCAATCTATATTCTTGCCTAGGTTAGAAATACAAATTTTACAATGGGACTGATATTACAATATGTATAATAGGGGTATACCTGTTATTAAAATATTATAATACTTCTTTAGTGTTTGATAAGGAGCCCCTACTCCAAGCCCTCAGGGTGCTCCCACCACCACTATGGCCACCCTGGAACCATTCCTGGGAGTCCCTGAATCTTCCCACAGGCCAGCACCCACAGGATCATTGCCTTAACATCATAATGGGATGTGGCCCAGGACCCTGCTTCAGCACTCTGTGGCTAGGGATCTTCCTGATTTATTGGTTCTTGGTTTTAGTAGCTAAACATATTGAATATTAGCACTGTTTAAAAGATCCCAGAAGATAATAGAAATGAATTAAGTGTGTGGGTGTAAGACAAAAGGAAGAGGTAAAAAATGTGGGCAACTGGAGAGCATGTGCCCCTTAAGTAATTTGCTATATAGCTGTGGAAGATTGCTGTCATGTGGGAATGACGGCTGTGGGTGCTGAATACTCTTATGTTTAGCATGAATTTTGACTTTTATTAGAAACTTCCCAATTTCTTAACACTGGCCACGATTACATATGTTTGCAAAATACTGTGTGTGCCAAGCCAAACCATGTGGCCCATGGGCTGAAAGTTCATGACTTATACTTTAGGCATCATGAAGTTTTTGTGACTTTGTCAGAGTTCCTTCATCTGTTACACTTGAACCAAGCCTGAGGAAAAATCTGGCACTCTCAATTATGTAATTACAAGTCATTTCCAATTGGAATTCAAATAACTAAGTGAAACTAATAATTACATCAAACTCCTTTTTTATTTTAAGTTTTGCCAAGTGTTATCAAGGACATCGCATCAGATTTTCCTCACAAGTATTATTATTATTTTTTTAATAGCAGAGGAAATGGATCCAGAATGACTAAGAAAACTGTCTTAATGTTGCCAAAGAAATGGCAGAACTAAGTCTGGGCTGGAGCACCGATGGAGTTGTTCCTCTTACACCTTTAAATGGTCTCCCCTACTCTCAAGTTCAAGTTCACTGATATCCTAGGCAGTTACCCCAGAAAAATCACCTTCTGGACTATGTTTTACATTCATTTGAAGTTATCTTTTTACATACACCCAAATCACTTCTTAAGGGCAAAACGTGTTTGCGACAGATGGGATTACTGTTTCCAGTTCTTTAAAGAAATTGTACATTAACCCTTTCATCATGTCAGTTTGTAAGACCTCCATTGTTGTTGGAGTATAGTTCCCTAACAAACCGATATTAGACCTAGCCAAAGGAATTTTTTCAAAAGGACGGGGGCAGACGTGTCATTGTGCCAGTTTCTAGCCGAGGGCTTTAAGAGGCACTGTGTGTTTCCACTTTCCCACTTGACCTCCTGTGATCTGATCTAAGAGGAGCATATCCCCTGTCTCCTCTGCTCCTTAACCACCCACAGAGGGAGACATGTGAAGCAGACCCAGACCTGACCTGCAGCCTAGAGCAAAGCCCAGACTAACTCAGCCAAGATCTACAGAACTGCAGATGACTCGCAGGTCCATAAATAAGAAAAATAAGTTTGGGTTGACAGAAGTTACTAAGATTTAGAGAGTTGCTTGTCCTGTAGCATTATTGCATCAATTCCTGACTACGATACTGTTATAATCATCTTTGTGAAAAATAATCTCTTGCAAATTAATTGAAGCAGTAGAGAAAACTCTAGAAACAGCTCAATAATAACCTCAGAAGAGTGTGTGACTTTGGAGAATAGTACTATGATATCTAAGCGAGTACTCCTAAAGATTACTAGACAATGCTCTAAGAAAAGAAAACAAAAAGAAAAAAATAATAGGAATATAATAAAATTGAGATACGAGGTGACCGACGCCCTTTAAAGCCATGGTAACTGAGCATTCTTGCTGATCCTTGATCAGGCTGACCATCATTAAAGAAACACATTCGTAGATTATGGTATTAAAAAAAGAAAAAGAAAATAACAAAAAAGCAAGAACAACAAAAACCCTTTGCTTTCTTTACTGGTGGAAGTATTTCTACCTCCAGTTGATTGAAATAGTTTTTCCTCTTTTTGACTGTTTTGTGAGATACTTTGAACTAAGGTGAAAACGGCATCTGTGAGAGAAAAGCACCACAGTTGTTTTAATTTGGGCTGTGCTTTAGAATCACCCAGGGAGCTTTTTTCAAAAGACATGCCTGGGAACCCCTCCCAGAAATTCTGATTTAATTGGTCTGGGAAAGGCTGTGGCAAACGTACATTGTGACACATCTCTTCAGGCGATTCTAACATGCAGCCAGGGTTGAAAACCAACATCCTTAGAGAAGATGGCAAAAAAAAAGTTAAAATTAATTTTAAAATAAAAGATAACATTTTTAAAATGCTTTCGAATAAAATAACAGCAACAAAAAAGGCCTAGGAAGGCATCCTGGTTAATAAAATGAAAAGTTGAGTAAGTCACCTTTTCAATTAACACCTTCTTTGAAGTAAACTGCCAGCCGAGGCATTCACACCTCTCAGCCATTCCAGCTAGGAGTGGCCTGACCCTGGCCGGCCGCTGGAAGGGCGACACCTTTCCTATTTCTCATTCTCAGTCACTGACTCAAGACATAAAATAAATTTCCCTTATTTGAAATGTCTTGATAATTGAGTAATTATCAGTGACTCACATGAAAGCATGGGATTTCCAGTGTTGCTTTGTATACGCAATATATTTTCTGGCTTTTGGAATATGACACTGATACTCTGAATACCAATTGCCCTTGGTGTTCAAAATATTTATCACCTATTATTAGCTCCGAGTCACAATGGTGCTCTTGATCCACCCTTTTACAAAGGTCCCAATATGCTCAGTTACAACACATGGTCAGAGCATACGGAGTTCTTGCTAACTGAGATCTGCTATATAATCTAAGCATTTGTCATCAGTTTTTCAAAACTTTGAAAGGAGGGAAAAATACATAATGCTACACATTTACTGATTATAATTTAGGAGGTTTGGAGCTGGGAGGTCTAACTTGTAGGCTAAAAATTATGCTAAAAGCTTACTTCTGAAACCAGTTTTTTTCATATACCTTTCGTTCTACCGCATTTCCTAAATTCAGGTAACAAATTCTAAGGACTGTCTCTCTCTCAGAACTGTCACCCACATAACATCTCTACCTCACAGTCTTTCTGCTACTGGCATCATGCAGTCCCCCATCATCTCTGCCACCATTCCAATCCATTTTCCATACTGCCTCCAGAGTTAGCTTGTAAAACCTAAATATGATCACATGCATCACAAAGTTTGGGTTCCTTATATAAAACAGTATCAATTCCAAAATTCATAGCTTTGCATATATGGTCATTCACATCTGTGCCCAACATAATCTCTTCTGTCCCCGGCACCCTATAGTTATCACACCATGCACAATCAGTTTTGTGGCTGTTCAACCCATGCAGTCACACAGGGTCCTGTGCTCAGAAGAACCTCTTATTTGGTTAATGCTCTGCTATTGCCTTTTTGAATTATTAATAATCTTACCTTTGAACTTGTGTTTTGTAAGTGGAGTAGAATGCAACCATGGAGTATATGCATGAGCTACACACCTGATGCATGTCTGCAATTCTTTGCTGCTCTATCCACAAATAGCTTTGTGATGCCCTGATGAGCACAGAGTTCCAGTAAACCCACAATACGTGGGGGTTCAGTGGGACTCCAAGCAAGGGCAAGGTATGAGTATTACATCTAAAACTATGCAAATAAGTTCACTATACCCTTGAGAATCCACACTTTCTGTATGAACAAGAACTTACTTTAATGCAAAAGCAATGGTATTCTAAAAAGCACAAATGACCAAAAAATTCTATTTGTGTTTCTTCCCTGTATTAACCAGCTACTTATTGAACATGAAGATGTGGGAGGAAGAAATAAAAACCTATAGTTCATTTCAGTTCCTTTTACTCATCAATAAGCTGAAAATTGAGAATGGTGGTAGAATGTACATATATCAAGATGGGAAACAGAAACAACTGAGTTAGTTGTGTGGCATTTCCATTGTTATGGTAAGAGCAAAATATATATGCATGTATTTTCTATGAAATAATATAATTTTGATGATTCTGCATATGATTTAGATACTTATATTTGCATTTAAAATTGGCATTGCACAATATAAAGATGAATGGCAACATTTATAACAATGTGAAAATGTAATATTTTTTTGCTTAGGACAGCATTAAGTGGCAAATTAAAAAACACCATGACAATACAGGAGAGAGACTGGGTGAAAACTTTAATAGCATTTTCCTACTTAAAAAAAAGGCCCCCACATTATCATTTTGTCATTAAGCCCTGAAAATTATGTAGCCAGGCCTGCATCACTCAACGTCTTGCTCTTTTAAATACTAAGCCCCTTTCACAGCAAATATATTCTTCTACCTACATTGCTCTTCTCCTTCTAAACCTAAGAATCCCTACATATTCTCTAAAGTCCAATGTAAATGTCACCTTCTCTGTGAAAATCTTCTCAAAGCCTCTAGGACAAAGCTGAGTACTGCTTTCCCATTATAAACCATGAGGCCTTTGAAGACAGGGCCTTGGAATTATTATAATATCTACCACAGAAGTAGGCATTCAGTTTAAAAAAATGTATTGAATAAAATGGTGGCCAAGGAAGCTAAGTAGAAAAGGGATTTATAGTCTTAAGATTTGCCCTAGAACCCTACACTAATCTAGAGATGACACCGCTTATGTCACTTGGACTCACACTGGTTGTCTGATAAAAGCGCTTGTAATTTAAAAGTTTCCTGCTTACTGAATCAAGACCCCTTTATCTGTTCCTTTCAAGATGAGAGTATGACTGGTACAGCCAAAGGTGATCTTATTTCCAGCCATTAAACAATATTAATTTCATGGGCTACAGAGAGGAGAAGCTTATGCAAATGAATATGATTTTGCTGGCACACAGTTTATTAATATGAATAGGTTAGCAATTCATGATCCATAGCTTTCCGCAATAGGTATGATTCATAAGGTCAAGGTTATTTTTCTTTCTTGAAAAGAAATTCATATTAATATGCAGATAACTTCTCAGAGGTAGACTCAGGACCACTCACATGCCAAATAGCTTCTTCTACTGCATGAAAAGTCAATGAACTGCAGAGCAAGTGTGAAAAGGAAATCTGAGTGTCTCTGTGTAATCCCACAGAGTTCAGAGTGGGCACAAGACACTACCTGCTGAACTTGATCTAACACTCTAACCCATTCAAGAATATGCCAGACATATCGACTCTAATGTATGACATTCTGAGAATGGAAATACAATTTTTCACAGTGAGGAATGCTGATGGCATTTCTCGTGCTCGTGAGAAACATTCATAGTTTCCATGCACCCATGTACATATAGGTCATGGATCTTTCATGTTACTATCTGGACAGCATATAATAAAAAGTATAATGATGAAGAACAAACGTAAGATCACTTAGTTAAATCAGGTATTTGTCATATCTGATATGTACTCATCCTTCATTATTCCTAGACAGAATACTGTTAACTGGTGTTCGGTGTTGTTTGGTGTTGTTTCTGTAACAGTGGGGTAGAACTGTATTCCTTGAAATTAAACTGTAAGTGTGTGACATACTTGTTAAGGTGAACTTTCAAATCACAAAATGGATTTTTTTTAATTGAGAAATGTCTGGGTATATATCTGGAGATCTATCTTTTGACCTCAGCCTAGCAGGGTGATATTCTAAAATACCAAATTATTAACCTAGAACTCATAAAGGAAAGTAGGAATTCTTAAAATTGGAACGATAAAAAGTATAGAGAATTTAGTCATCTTTTTAGCCATTCTGGAAATGTCTCTCTAGGCAGCATTAAGGGTCTGAGAGGAAGCAAGAAAATGTGAATGAACAAAACACAGTGAAGGAATATACCTAGAGTCAATAATAGTCCCGCCAATTCTCCTTTCAAGATCTTTTTAAAAATCTGTTTAACTTCTCTCTCCATTTGCAAAAATATAATGAAGGTCAACATTGACATCTAGACTCCTTAAGAAACCTCCTTCACAACTATGACTCCAGAAAACCTCCTTCCCATTTTGCACACTACAGTGTCATTTTTAATGCAATTTTGATCAATTGTCCCCAAAACTTACACTTCTGCCATGATTTTTCCATTGTCCTTAAAGTCTCAAACCCTAAATGCGGCTCAGATAGCTCCTGGCTCCTGATACTGCTTCTACCTCAAGCCTCAGTTACAGCTGCTTTTTCTCAATCCCACCTTTGCTCTCTAAAATGCAGTCATTTGGAGCTGCTACCCGCCACTGCCACTTTCTGCAGTTTGGCCTGACTAACTGCTGACAGTACAGATCATTTCTGCTGTCCAGGTTAGATCCTCAGGATACGTATGCTCGCTCACCTTCTATTTTCACTTCCATAATATTTATCACAATTACGATGATTTGTTCAATGTCTCTCTTTCCTACTTTCTTTATGACCTTTGAAGGCATGGATATAACTGATTTATAGAGCTCTCTATAACTAGTGTCTAACAGTATTTGATGAATAATAGCTGCTTAATGTTTGCAAAGTTAATTGAAAACAAGGTTCAACTGCTTACGAGGGACCTGTGAATGCCAAGCTGGAGATTTTGGATTTGATTCTGTAGAGAGTGGAAGATAAGTGAATGTGTTTGAGCAAGGAAATGACAGAATAACAACCATCATTTAGAAACACTAATGTAATGGCTTTCTGGAGAATGTTAACAGATAAAAGGCTACTATAATAATTCAGTTGTGACTAAGTAACTTATAACCTAAGCATATTGTGTAGAAGATAGGCAGCGAGAATGAAAAGAAAGAAAAATATGTCACAACTTTACCTGTGTGATTGGGTGCAGTCTTTTTATTTCCCTGGCTATTTCTTCTTATTTTGTAACAGTAACATGGACATCACCAGAGTTAAACTGTTCGTGAATAAATGGTGGCCAAAGCGATGGATTTCAATGACATCAGCCCAGAAATATGCACAGCAGAGGCTTTAAAACCCAGTATTTACCATCATCTCTGATTGACCCTCTCTTATTTTTCCTCTATTTGTCATGTCTACATATGGACATATGCCTATATATCTCTACAGCTGTATCTATATTTATGTCTATATCCACACGTTATTCTTTTTATCATATTCTCCCTTACGCTCTATATTCCCAGTCAGTAATCAGGGTGGCCATCAACATAAATAGCTTCAACTCCTCAAAACCCAATGATTCTCAAATATTTTCCTCTAATCTCCTGACTGTCAGACATAAATATCCAGCTGCTTACTAAACATCTCTGTTCAGGTGTTCTACAATCAACCCTGACCAAGAAGGTCCTGAGCTGTACTTACTACTTTTGTTGGATGTGAGGACAGTAGAAATGTGGAAATGTTCATGTTTGCGGTTAATATTTTGTATAAAATTTACAAAAATAGATTCTGTCTATATCACTTAGTTGCAAGTATTACTGTGACTATGTACTGATGAAAAGCAAGATGGCAGAAGGGCGGGATAACACCTTCCTAACCAGGCTCTGTCCAGACTCTCCCACAAGTACTCTGCTATAAGGTACAGAAATCAGTAAAAAGTTGAAACATAGTATTTATTATAAAATACTAATTGAAAAAAAATACAACATTCCTGAACTAAATTTAGAAAAGTCTATAGTTAAAAAGCTTAAAAGCATTCCCTAAAATGAATTCATTTTTAATGTAATTTTAAAAGCCTCTGATATTCTTAAAATGTGCAAATGGAGGGCTCAATTTTCTTTACTTATTAATGGATTAAAATATTTGAAGTGGCTGTTCTTGATCTTGAAAAGGTACTAAGTGGCTAGATGCTGATACATGGTCATTTTAATTAAAAAAAAAAAGAAAAGAAAAGAAACTGGTAGCTTTATTAAAAAAAAAAAAAGAGTATGGGTCTCCATGAAAGCAATATTGTCCTTCAATCACTCCAT
>VMDR010017209.1:0-20336 GCA_007922815.1 Macrotus californicus | reverse complement strand
TGATGCGACAGCACCATTCCTTCAAAATTCAAGCCTTAGCCCTGGCTGATGTGACTCAGTGGACTGAGTACTGGCCTGCAAACCAAAGGGTTGCAGGTTCAATTCCCGGTCAGGGCTCATGCCTGGATTGCGGGCCTGGTCCCCAGGAGGGGATATGCAAGAGGCAACCACACACTGATGTCTCTCTTCCTCTCTTTCTCCTTCCCTTCCTCTCTCTCTAAAAATAAATAAATAAAATTTAAAAAAAAGAAATTCAAGCTCCAGGCTGCATGGTGTATGTACCTCCACTTACCTTATAGCTTTGTCATTACGTGTTTACATGTCTGTCTCCCTTATCAGACTATAAACTCCTTAGGGCCAGGAGAATAGGTATTCAAAACTGTTTCTTAAATTTTTAAAATTTAATAGATTATGGCTGAGATTAAAGTACATTAGATGTGGAAAGTTTCCAGGAAATTGGACTTTCAGGTATAAAAACATATTATCTACTTACTTTGTGTGTTACATCTCGAACATGATCCCCCCAAATTTCAGTCAGTTTACAATAAAAAAAAATCACAAAAGAGAATAGTAGATTGTAATTTAAAATTTTTAAGACTGGGATGATTTAATGTGAATGTAGAATCAAAGAAAGGAAAATGATAAGAAAGAAGGGAATCTCACCTGTACAGAACGTAAATGGCGATATAGTTTCTGTAGTTGATGCTCAGATGGTATGGATATTTCTGGTAGCAAAAGCAAAAAGTTTTTAAAAAGGGAACAATCATTTACAGTTTTTATTGTCATAAAATCAATGAGGCAAGGGAAGAAACAAATTACCTAGACCTTAGCTTTGGAAGAAATACTTTAGGTAAAATACTGATTGATCAGTATTAATTTTCCTGTGTAGTATCCCCAGAACAAATATGATAAAGAATATCATAAGATTGCTTCTCAATTTCTTCCTCCATGAAAGCCCAGTGCTAAACGCACACCACAAGGTAAATTTTGCAAAGGCAATTCATTAACAATTCATACCAAGGCAATGTGGCCCAATGATGTATTTCTCAGTCCCTTAAGCCAGAAGTGAGCAAACTATAGACCTCAGGCTTAATCTAACCCATTGCTTGTAAATAAAGTTTTATTGGGACACAGCCACAGCCATTCATTTACTTAGTGTTTATGCCTGCTTTTGACGAAAGTTAGATAGCAAAAAACTTGATTTGAGTTGGATTTCTATACTATGCAGAACCATATAAACTAGCTAAATTTCTCATTTTTAATTCATAAAACATCATCTTTATATGGGTTCAACCCAACATTTTAGAAAAAATAAAACTGAACTCATTATGAAAAATTAAAGCACTAAACAGGTCTTTTACTTGGATGTGTAATAACCTTCCCATATAGGCATGGGACATGAAATATTATTAGCAAAGCCAGGATATTTCTGAAGAAGGAATTTTATTCTTCCAACAACAGAAGACCAGATCTGACAATATCTTAGTTGTAGAATGCTACTGTTCAAGTGAGAGAAGGAGAAAATACCAACCATCTGATTAAAAGTCCAATTTCATGACCAACTCAGCAATGACAGCTACCCATTTTCAATATTCATTTCTACTGAATAACTGTTTGGATTTACATTATGTGAAAGAGTCACACAAAAGATACCATTGTACCCATGAAGTTATACCTGCTGAAGACATAATGGTAAGTAAATTATCAATAATAAATGTTTATTTGAGAATAAATTCATACATTTCTTAAATGCATCATCTGTATGTAAATACCCTACTGTGTGCAAGCTGTGTTAGTGGTTGTAGAAAAACACGGCTCTGTTCCTTTAGGCAAAGAACTTTAAACCCAGCTGGTGAGACACATACTAAAAAGACAGAGCTGGAGTTCAGAAGACAGGCCCTAATAAAGTGCTAAATGAATAAAATTGAAGATAAGCATATCATTGCCATATTATATTGAATTCACTCTCTATGAAAGTCAAAGAGGAAAGAAGTCAGGAGGCCCAGAGCCCAGGCCTGACTGTGCCGTGTCTTAGCTGGAATATAAATTGTCTCATTCACAGCATTCACCTTGTTTATGGTTCCACTGCACACTCTTCAGTAACTGAGACCTGAAATAATCATTAAAGCACCACTAACAACCAGCAGTATTCTTTCCAGCCCTAGGTTTCTATGAAAGAGCTTCTGTGGAAAATATCCAACAGATACTGGACTCAATTTGCATGTTAAGGGTTTGGAAACATTTGAAGTATCTAAATATTTAAAAAACACTGAGGAGTTGTGTGCCAGATGTTAGCACATTGGAAACCACCAATACATTAACCTGTGTTTCCGGTTTGACTCATTTCTGAGTGGGCCTCACAGCAAAGGCCTCTCCTACGAGAATGTCCTGAGATTACAAGGTGATCTGCTAAAAAGCTCCCACTTGCAACTAATTTTCTGTGTAAATCAGGATTTTTGATAGCATACAAAAACATAAAAATACTAAAGTAAATGAGGAGCGAAGTTTATATGAAATCACATGTCACACAGCAGCTCCACTTCCAAGATTTTGTATAAATCAAAACAATTCCATTAGTTTCATGTATTCACTATCACATGAAGGGGAAATAGTTTAGTTTTAACTTATAAAGTTATTTTTACTAGTAAAATACCATCTGTTTTTATTTTTTGTTCATTTTCTATTTTTTTATTTAATCTTTATTGTATTTTTTTGCCATTACCATTTAGTCCCCTTATAGCCTCCTCCCAGCAATCCCCACACTGTTGTCCATGTCCATGGGTCCTTTCTCCTTTTTGCTGCGTCCCGTCCCACCCTCACCACCCCCCCAACTAGGGGTCAGATTCATAGATGAAGAGCAGAACGACACCATCTGCTTTTATATCACAGAGTTCCATTTAAGGTTTTATCTGAAAGGAGTTATTTCTGTTTTAAAAAAAAAAATCCACTAGGAGAGATGATCTAAAATGCTTCCCAATCAAATAGTGTATGATTCTTTGAGCAAAACTGTTTTACAACAGAAATATAAAATAATTACCTTGTGTCCTAAGATCCTAAGCTTTACAACATTACATCCTATACACATGATCTATAAGGCAACTGCCAGAACTGCTTACTAGTTGTAAAATATTTGCTCTTCCCTCTTGGTTTTGCACAACACCTGCAATTTAATCAGGATGTTTTTGGGTGCGCCCACACTTCCCTGTCAACATTACAGTCTTGGGCAAATGCCAACTTGTAAGAGATTTTCATCTTGAGACTGTTTCCCTTCTTGCAACACCACTTGTGCTAGTGCCAAAAACATCAACCTACTGAGGGAACATCCCCTTTTACTCTCTCCCATCCATTTCTAACCTCAAATAATAAACACTTAGTACCTACATCTGAATCAAGCAGTTTTCCTATCCTTTCCCTTAGCAACTCCCTACAGCAATTCTCATCCAACTCATGGGTCAATCTCTTTTCATGTTTTCTTAGTACCCTAAGTACTATGCCACTCCCTTTTAATTTTTGCTTTTTATTTTATTTTTGTCAAAGAAGATTGCCATAAGATTTGAGATTTCTAAAATCTCCACTCCATCATCCTAAGAGAACTCAACTATCCAGTTCTACACAGGAATAGAAAAATCACTTCTGCTTCTATCTGCTTCTACTCACTGTGGTATCTGAGAATGTTAACTTCCTCAGCACCAGCAAAGAGCCTTGTCCTTGCTTAGGTGGTGGACATTGCTGGTGAAGTGTGATCAAACACGGGAGCCAATCTCCTAGTGAGATGGAATGCTGGAGGAGAAAGTTCTGATCACTGAACAATGACTCAGTGTGCTACAAGGACAAACCTGAACTGAAACAATGCTGCTGAAAATGGGCATGATTTCCTGAGAAAGAAGTTTATGGACAACAAAGCTACATTTATCTAGATATAGGTCTGCATTCTCTTAGATATTTTTTCCATTGCTATTGCATTTTTAATCAGAGCAAACTCTGATTGTTCAAATTGCTCAAAGATGTTAAATATTTATACTTTCTCAGAAGTCTTAAGAGGAAAATGCACTTGATAGAAACAATCTGCTGGAGTGGTCAATAGGCCTGGCTCAGATGGCAGTGGACAATATTAAATCCGGTGAATTATTTAGACCTGGATGTTTTAATGAGTGGAAATATTTGATAGTTACATTCTGTCATATATAATAAATTATCTATATAACATGGAGGATAAAATACAGTGAATTTTTGGGGAAAATTATACTGTGTCTATTCTCCTGACATGCTCAGGTTCACTACATAGGGTACAAATTAGATGTGAGTTTACCTTCAAATACTGAATATATAATAATACTGAATGAGAGGATAAGTCTTAAGACGAAAGAATACTCTCTTCTGCGGCCTCCAACACACTTCCCCATAACCTTTTCTCCCTGGCGCATTCCATGCAAGTCACTTTGGACTTCTGTTCCTCAACACACCTGACTTTGTACGTGCTTAGAGACTTTCTACATGCCATTCCTTTTTCTGAAATGGTTTTCCACAATTCTTCATAAGACTTAATCACAAGAGCTGGGACTTTTTAAAGCACGGAGTTGAGAGTGCAAATCCCAGGACACCATGAATTAATGTATGTAAATGACAAGAATATAATCAAGTGCTCAACAATTATAGATCATTATTATTTGGGTTGGCATTGTTATCTTCAGTTCTCAGCTCAGACATTACTGCCCCAATTGCACAGGTTTCCTCTGAACATCAAATGAAGAGTTTCTCCTGCCTTCCTTCTCTCCATCACAACACTTATTTTCCTCCCTGCAAATAAGAATTGACTAAGGAATAGTGCTTTATCAAAAAGTTAAGCTTTGGAAGGATGGGTTTATTTTTATTTTTTCCCTTTTTCTTTTTTTATTTTTTATTGTATTATTTTTCCATTACCATTTATCCACTTTATACCCCCTCCTCGCTGCAATTGCCACACTGTTGTCCATGTTCATGAGTCCTTTTTCCTTTTTTGCTCCATCTCTCCACCCCTACCCTCCCTAGTTTGCTCTCTATGAGTCTATTTCTATTTTGTTTGTTAGTTCAATTCATTTGATTCCACATATGAATGAAATCATATGGTATTTGTCTTTCTCTGACTGGCTTATTTCACTTAGCATAATGCTTTCCAGGTCCATCTATTCTGTCGTGAAGGGTAACATTTTCTTCTTTTTTTTTCGGCCAAGTAGTATTCCATTGTGTAAATGTCCCATGTTTTTTTTATCCACTCATCTACTGATGATCGCTTGGGCTGCTTTCATACTTTGGCTACTGTAAATAACTCTGCAGTGAATATAGAGGTGCTTATGTTCTTTCGAATTAGTGTTTTGGGTTCCTTTAGATATATTTCCAGAAGTAGGATCATTGGGTCAAAAGGCAGATCCATTTTTTAATTTTTTGAGGTGTCTCCATACTGCTTTCCTCAGTGGCAGGACCAATCTGCATTCCCAAACACAGTGCGAAAGAGTTTCCCCTTCTTCACAACTTCACTAGCACTTGTTATTGGTTGATTTATTGATGGTAGCCATTCTTACAGGTATGAGATGGTATCTCATTGTGGTTTTAATTTGAATTTCTCTGATGAATACTGACATTGAGCATCTTCTCATATGTCTATTGGCCACGTGTATGTCCTCTTTGGAGAAGTGTCTATTCAGGTCCTTTTCTCATTTTTTAATTGGTTCATTTGATTTTTGGTGTTGAGTTTTGTACTTTATAAATTTTGGATATTAACCTCTCATCAGATGTATCAGCAAATATGTTCTCCCATTCTATGGATTGTCTTTTTATTTGGTTGATGTATTCCTTTGCTGTGCAAAAACTTTTCAGTTTGATGTAGAAATAAAAGACATCCAAATTGAAAGGAAGTAAAACTGCCTTATTTGCGTATAACATGATATTGTACATAGAGAACCCTAAAGATTCAACCAAGAAATTATTACAACTGATGTATAAATTCAGCACAGTACCAGAATACAAAATTAATATCCAGAAATTAGCTGCAATTTTATATACCAATAATGAGCTATCAGAAAGGGAAATTAAGAAAACAATTCTATTCACATCTGCTTCAAAAAGAGTAAAATAGCTAGGAATAAATCTCACTAAGGTTGTAAAAGATCTGTACTCGGAAAATTATAAGACCTGAAAGAAATGAAAGATACAAATAAGTGAAACACATATGGTTTTCATGGATAAGAAGAATAGACATCATTAAAATGTTCATGCTCCTGAAAGCCATCTATAGATTTAACGCAATTCCTGTCAAGATTCCAATGGTTTATTTCACAAAACTAAAACAAATATTTCAAAAATTTAAATGGAACCACAAAAGGCCCTGCATAGCAATAGCAATCCTGAGAAAGAAGAACAAAGCTGGAGGAATCATGCCACTTAATATCAAACTATACTGTAAGGTCATAATAATCAAAACAGCCTGGGGCTGGCATAAAAACAGACATATAGGTCAACAGAGTAAAATAGAGAGCCCAGAAATAACCCCACACTTTTATAGTCAATTAATACTAAACAGAGGAAGCAAGCACATATAATGGGCTAAAGATAGTTTATTCAGTAGATAGTGTTGGGAAAATTGGACAGACATGTGCAGAAAAATGAAACCACACCACCTTTTTATACCACACACAAGAATAAATTCAAAATGAGTTAGCGACTTAAATGTTAAACCTGAAACCATAAAAATCCTAGAAGAAAACATAGGCAGTAAATTCTTGGACATTGCTGAGAGCAATATTTTATCTGATATATCTCCTCAGGCAAAGGAAACAAAAGAAAAATAAACAAATGGCTTTATTTTTAATAGTCAAAAATGCTTTCTCTACTTTCCACAGGTAAAAAAATATGTTAAATCTTAATGGGGGGGAAATGAGGACAACTGTAACTGAACAACAATTAATTTTTTAAAAATAAAAAAATAATATGTTAAACCTGTCACAGTAGTAGTGATGAAAACTTGGTACTGTTTTTAAATGACTGGAATGACAGTGTAAGTGGCATTACAGGACCGGTTTGTTGTTTCTGGGAAAAGGTACAGTTTAAGGAAATCTGATTACATATAAGATGCTCTCTTGCCTTCTGAGTAAGCCAAGGCAATAATATTTCAGAGAGACAATGACTAGAAAGAGCCTTTATTTTTATTTTCAAACCTTACAGACTTACCTTAAATAAAAGATGGGTTGAGAAGAGGAGAGTTTGGGGAGTGATATTTTAGCCTCATTTTAGAGACTACAATTTTTCACTATTCCTTATAGAAAAATTTTAAATTACTACTTTATGAAAATCATCACCCAAAAATTTGCTGTTGGCTGAAAACATAAATCCATTCCAGGAGACATTAAACAAACTCTTGCATAATAGATCTAGTGAATCATTAAATGTAGTGTTTACATTTAAGCACACCTTTCATCCCTTAACTTTGGAAAGTTGTCTTTCTTAAGGACAAATCAGGAAAGCTAATGTCCTTTGGTGTCCTTATGAGGAAAGTCCTGGAGTTGAATGGACAGTTGCTCTGACTACCCCATTCCCAACACGAACACCCTGGTGTTCTGACATTCATTCTTCTCATTTCTTTCTTGGGCAATCCTTTTCCTCCTCCCCATCTTCAGTCCAAATGAAAGAGAAAACACTGCCAGGATAAGGTATATTTTGGTCAGGATATTTTGGGACAGTTTTTCCCTCTTCTTCTCCCACTTTAACCTCCGATCCAAATTCACTGTTAGAGATGTCAACAGTCCAGATCTCTTGATTTCTCTGACAGAGTTCTTCCCTCCGCACTCTGCTGGTGCCACTCACCATAACACAGCACCAGTCAACAGAGGCAGCCCAACCTTCTTATTTCACAATCATCTGTCTTACAAACAAGAAAGCTGAAGCCAAGAAACAATGAACAGCTTATCAGGTTTATTTCAAATGAGTAAAAGCGATGATATCAAAACTCATGCCCATGAATTTCTTGATTTATAAGTGAAGTGAAAGACTAGTTGACTCATTTCATGCTTTGAAATAACCAATTATTTGCTCTTGTAAGTGTATATTCTCAAGAACAACCTGACTCTTGTTTAATCTGGATTAGAAGAAAGGGAAAGTCCTGTAATGGTGGGTGAGAGGCAATCAGGAAGGAGAAGGATGGGAAGACTGGGTGGGAGACAAAACCACGGATGGGTGCTGCACAGGCTGAGAAGAAACAGTGGGCGCTTGAGCCAGCTGGTCTGACTTAACCCCAGGGAACAGATCATTACCATCAACCTTGTCTTTGTGCTAGAAGCTTTGAATATATTATCTCATTTAACTCTTAGAACAATACTAGGATGAAAATATCACTGTCTCCATTTCAGGACTGATGTAAATAAGGCTTGGGGAAGTTAAGTATCTTGCCCAAGATCATATAGCTACAACACAGAAAAGTCGAACTGCTAATTCAGGTCTCTCCGATTTTAAAGATTTAAATGTCAGGAGGTAAGCCCCATGCCCTTAGGGGGAAAAAATCTATTTCCATGGTAAAAAGACATCACAGACTTTTGGGTTTGCTTCATATCTATGTCTTCAAAGCAGCCTAGCCCAAATTCTGCCATATGTTAGGTGTTCACTAAATATGTCTCTTTTTTCCTATATAAATGTTCACATTAGCAAGGAGTTCACTATGATGAATAATAGTAGCCAGAGCTGACAGTAAGTGCCAACCTAATCTCCAGTCCCTACCCTCACTGAAATGTCTCCAGGACTGTGCACAAAGGAAGCGGTAAGAGGCTGCATCCAGAGTAGTTCAAGATGAAGAAACAGTCAGAGGAGGAGTCTACCGAAAAGTCAAAGGGAGAGTCAGCATGCTCTGTCCTACTTTCCCCATCAACCATGTGGCATGAAAGGTAGTGGGTGTGAGTTGTACCAACATGGGCACTATTTCAGGGGGCTGTTTTGGGCCAGGGAAGTCGCAGCACTTTTCATACACTGCACAGAACCACCTGGAGTATGTATTTTAATAAATCCTCTCTCAGACCCCACCTCCCCGCCTCACCATCCCCATGTTCTTCCAAAAGTAACTAGTATCGCTTTAATTCATGAGAAGAACAGTGAATTAGGAGACTTAAAAACAAACATTAAATTCCCTCAATCTCTTTTTATTAAATTTATATACTTTATATATAATAAATTATAGTTGCCTGCCATAAATTACTCTGTAGTTCTTTACAGCTGTGCTCAAGAAGACATTTCAGAAACTAAATTACACATGATCTATTCTTTTCTCCATGAATGGAATGTGGGAGAAGAAATCACCAACAATAACATGTCCTTTTCAAACTCTTTCAAATGATGATATTCTCAATAGTTAAGTAGTCAAAAAAAATCTTTATTGAGAACTTTCTGTGTACAAACTCTACTAAGTGATTTTAGGGATTCAAAGGGGTATGAGGAAATGTCCCCAGCCAGCGAGTTTAAAATTTAGGTGTAGAAAGAAGCAGCGTCACATATCAAGATAAGCAGGAGAAGGAACAACATGTACAAACTTCAGATGAGTAACAAGTGCTACAGAAGATGAGAGAGAGCCAACTGACTTTTGGCTCAGGTGGTAAGAAAGGTTTTCATGAAGACATGATCTAGAACTTGAAAGACTGGTAAACAGGGAAAGAAGTAATTATTTATTTACTTCTCTTACTAATTGCATTATGCTGTGTTTCTTTCCTGACTGTAGATACTTTTCTTAAATCCTTTCCTCTCAGGCACCCCTTGAAATCTGGAAGTTATCTATAACCCACCCACTCCCTCACCTTCCACGTCTAATGGGTAAGGGAGACCGATTGATTTCCTGCACAGATGAATCACAAATGCAATCAATCACGTTTCTCCATGCCTATTGCTAACACTTTGGGCTGCAAGACCACTGCATTAACCCTCAACCTGTTCTCCAGAGTTACTCTTGTCTCTCTCCAAACACTTCTCACAGTAGCCAATGTAATCTTTTATTAAACCTAAATAGAATTATTGCTAGACTAAGATCATCACTCAATGGCTTCATATAGTCCTTAGAATAACATAGAATGTCCTTAAAATGCTTTAAGCTGTGCATGTTTCTGGTCCTCACTGGCTTCTGCAGTCTCATTCTCTACCATTCTCTCCTGATAACAAACACCACCCAGTAGGACTTGACAGCTGTCAAACTGACCAAGTGTTTTCTTCCCAAAGTATTCTGGAATGTTCTTCCCTCAATGTTCACATGGATGACTTCTCTTCAACCATTGTGTCTCAGCTTAACCCTGCTTTCATAAGGAAAGTCTTCTCATACCTCAGTCTTAATCACTAACTCCCGCCCACTTCCTGATAATGTCTTTCCAATGCCCTATACTTGACGATTGCATAGAGTTGTAGTTAGACTGTTTCCCCATTCGTCTGTGACCTCAGTGATAAGAGGAACCATGTGTACTATATTCATCGCTACATTCCCCCTTTCTGATCCCCTGCCCAAAGGACTAAAAAACAAATAAATTACCCAATTTTGGCCCTTCAGTTTGTTTCCATTCTTTTCTCACCAATACTGTCCCACTGTTTATTTACTGTAAGTGTCAAAGCAAATGTCATGCTTAAAAAGTTCTACATGTTTGCACCATCCAGGGATTGTGTATATTTTCCTAGTAGTCAGTGACACAAGGTCTGCCCCTCCTTTCCTCTCAAATCTGAAGAGTTAAAAAAGAATAAATAAAAATTCCATGCTTCAGCTAGCTCGAGAAGCACTTTATTCTACACCTTAACTTACTCAATGTCTTTTATTATTATTATTATTATTATTATTCTTTCTGGTTTTACTTCTCAATATTTTTTTCCCAAACAAGTAGAGCTGAATAACAAACCAGGAAATATATGACCTTTTAAGATTAATCTCCAAGAGAAAGAAAAGTGAAACCTCCCAGTCTCAGAAGAATTCATCTCTGTCTCTGTCGATCTGGGGAGAATAGAGCAAGAACAGAGTTCACTCAGCAGGCCAGACCCAACCCCAGGCAAATCTCCTCTTCTCAGGCCTCTACATACAGACTCTTTTCTCCTGGGGCCTAACTAAATACCAATCCCATGGAACAAAAAAAAAGGCAAGAAAAACCTGGACCTTCTTTTAAAATGTACACCGAAAATATTTTAATAAAGGAATCATAGTAAATTAAGTGCTTATAATGAGCCAGCCACTTTGCTAAACGCTTTACTTAAAATTAATTAAATCACTCCATTTTCCCCCATTATTCCTATACAGTAGGTACTATTACCATCATGATTCTGAGGAAACAAGATCCAAAGAGGGAAGATAACGTGCTTAGCCTCAGAGAACTGTTAAACAGTAAAGCCATTTATCTATGATAAAATTTTACTTATTCACTCTTGTACTCTGGTACACGTGGCCCTTGTAACCCACATCAGATATTTGCAAGAAGACTCATTGGGTAAATTCTGTAGATATCCATTCACTTAACACTGTGCTGGGCTCTGGAGATTCGAGGACAAATAAATCATTGCCCTTGCCATCCTAGAGCTTATAATTCAATAAAAAGACACAGTGATGGATAACATAGAAGACTTCCCCTAAGTGGTGTCAGAGCTCCAAGGAGGGACTGGCTTTCTCAGTCTGGGGATGTCTTTTCGGGGAAGATCACATTGATCGACAAGTAATATAATGATTAAATGATATCACAGGTAAATATGAAGCAATGAACATATGCACTTACTGCTAAGCAACACCTTTAAAGTTACATAAAGTAAATATTTAACCTCAAATTTAAAACCAACATAAAAACAAGCATTGGTGAGGAAGTGAGAGCTAGAAAGAAGCTGTACAGGAGATGAGTGGCTGAGAAGGGGAGGAAATGCTGAAATCTCTTGCCCACAGTGGGAGCATACGAGTATGAGTTGAGTGGATTTGCTCCACACAACACTGGAAAGCCGACATTGGAATCACTAGGCACCTGTGGAAGGCAATGTACAGGCTAGAACTAAGAACAGAACTGGTTAAAAACCATATAGAGGTTTTCAGTGCTTGCCATCCCTTCTACCAGTCTGTACAACTCTGCGCCGAAAACAAAAGGTTTACTCTCTGAAAAAGCTGAACCTGAAGTGATACTCTTGATTTAAACCCCAACTAAGCACAGCTAAGGTCGGGAGCAAGGTGCCACAGAGGAGAAGTGAGAGATTGAGTGAAAAATCAGTGTACTACAAGAGCAGGCTTCTTGAGCCCCTTTCCAAGTCTGGAGTTGTCCTATGTAGGCAGGAAATTGCAAGATTCTTCTCCGGAAGAACAGGATAGTCCAAGAGAAAAACCTACAGATACTGACATTTGGAGGTCTACAGGGAAAAAGGTGGGTTCCAGCTCTAGTGAAGGCTGGCAGCCAGCCAGCGCTACCCTGGCACATAGAGCTTCTAACGAGCTTTTGAGGGCTCCACTCTTAACTACGCGTGGACAGACAACCATCTCCAAATATTTGAGGAAGCTCTCTAATATGAAAGACAGACAAAAGCAAACAGAAAAAAAGCAGAAGAGTAAAATTAGAGATCAATGCAGTGAGCAGGACAAAGCTTTAGAAGAAAAAATAACTTTAATAAACTTTGGGAAAATGAGTTAAGGCTAGATATATTTATAAAAGCAAAACTGGAAAACTAAAAAAAAAAAATGTTGTATTTTAAACACAGGGATTTTGTTGTGTTATCTTTTATACCTTGGTATGCCCTAATTATCCTTTAATAATTTTTGAAAGAGAGAGAAAAGCTAACTGGTCCAAAATTGAAAACTTTATTAATAGTAAAATACCCATTAATTTTTATTAACTTCAACATAATATGATAAATAAAGAAAAAGGACAGTGTTTACAATTCATACACTAAATGAACAAATAGAAAAGAGAAGATAAAATAATAACAGAAAAGAGTCAACAGAAGATTTTAAAACAAAATCAAAGACTCTCCCTGCAAGAAAAGCAAGATGAAGAATTGGAAAATTGAAAAGAAAATAAGAGAATCAGTTCAAAATACTCAACACTTGAATAATCTGAGTTCCCAAAATACAGAGTAGAGTTCCAGTTTACAATCTTATTTTTCTTCTTCCCTTTTTAGCAACACCCCTTAAGAAACGTGTCTATATCCACTATTTTCAATTCCTTCCCTTCCCTCTGTCTTAAACCACTCCAATCTGATTTTCACCCCCACTTCTCCTCTAATACTGTTCTTATCAAAATCACCACAAAGAAGTACATTTCTGAGTCCTGATCTCACCTTGCTTGTCAGCAGCACCTAACAGAAGAGATTATTCCCTTCTTGGAAATGTTCTTTGCTTGGCCTGTGAAACTCCATGTAGGCTTACTTTCCTCTACCTTTCTGACCGTTTCCTCTCACTCTCTTCTGCTCTTTCTTACTCACCTCCCTGATCTCTAAACGTGGGCGGTGCCTCTGGACTCACCCCTTAGATCTCTTTACAATCCACACTCACCTCCTAGGCTATCTTTTCCACTCTCATGGTGATACAGACCCACCTACATGCTGATGATTTTGACAACTGTATCTCCAGCCCACATACCTCACCTCAACTTGCAGTCCCGAATGTCAAACTGACAATTTACACCTCAATTTGGATATGTAACAGGCATCTCTTGCTTCCAAGGCCCAATTATAAGCTTTCTTCTCTTCCCCCCAAAAATAGAGATAAAAACAACCTTCTCCTCCTATACTTCTCCTCTTTTCAGTTTCTGGTAACTTCTTTTTGGGGGTTCATGCCAAAACCATGAGTCATCTTCCTTTCCTTTCATCTTACATCTCAGATATGGTCTGTCAGCAAATCATGATACCTCCACCTTCAGAATATACAAAGAACTCAAACACATCTCACAGTCCTCACTGCTACTACGCCAGTACACACCACCATTCGCTCTTTACTGATTTTTTGCAACAGCCTCTTAAATGAAACCTTTGTCTAGCTTCAGACTATCTCAACACACCAGCCAATGTGATCCCATTAAAGACATTCGAGATCACGTTATTCCTCTGCTCAAAACCCTCCAACAGCCCCCCCCACTTCCTACCCATAAGGGCTTGAAATAATTTGCGTTCCAATTGCCTTTAATCTCATCCCCTGCCACGCCCCCACTTGCTTCCTTTACTATGGTCACTCTGGCTTCTTGGACATTTCTTAAATGCATCTGTACTTTGAACTTGATATTTCTTCTACCTGGAAGTTTTTTCGTTCCAGAGATCTATCTGGTTAGCTCTCTTACTTCCCATAAGACTACTCAAACCTCACTTTCTCAGTGAAGCCTTTCACGGTGACCATATCTAAAATTGCAAATCAGGCTTCCGGTCATGATGACAGCGTAGGCAGACATGACTCACCTCCTCACACAACCACATCAAAATTACAGCTAAAATATAGAAAACCATCACTCAGAACCATCAGAAATCATGATGGATAGAACTCTGACAACTACAGATTTAAAGAAACCACATCCATCCAGACTGGTAGGAGACATAGAGATATGGAACAGGCTGGTCCCACACCCACGTGTGGCACACAAAAATTTGGGAGAGATATCTCAGGAGCAAGGAGCCCCAGCTCCACACCAGATCCCCCAGCCCAGGGTTCCAGTGACAGGAAGATAAGTCCCCACAACTTCTGTCTGCAAAAACCAGCATGGATTGAGTCAGGAAAAGAAACTGCTGGACTCTCAAGTAGTTCCTCTTAAAGAACCCACACATGGACTTACTCAGACTTAATCTTTATGAACTCCAGCACCAGGGTAGCAGCTTGAAAGGCACCAGTGGCGTACAGGGAGGAACTGAAGTGTCTAGCAGCAAGGCACACAGAGGCCATTGTCCCTTTTCTGAATCCTCCCTCCACGGAGCCACAGGGCCAGCAGGTAGGTGCCATATCTAAGACTCCATCAACCTGGCTAACACTTTTTGTTCCTCCCTGAAGATCCCCAGAGATTCTGACCCACCCAACTTATGGGCCCACCCAAGCTGCTTTTCCACATGAATGGCTAGTCTTGGCTCACGCTACACATTCCCAAACCCTCTCAAATAAGAACAGCCAGTTTCACAGAGCTCCCAGCCCCCGTACCTCCTATTAAGTGGCCCCAGGCCCAGCATTAGGAGCAGCCAGCCTAGATTCACCTCTTGGCTTCACCTGGGAATTTCCAAGCCCAGCACAAGTAGCAGCCATCTCAGATTGCTTTATAGCTCATGCAGGGTGGCCCTGGGAAGAATACTGGTGGAGCAGACCTTGGCCCGCACCACCTGAGAAACCCCAGAGCCTGTGCACCCAGTGGACAGCTACAGACCACGTCAGAGCACCACCACTCTGTTTCTGCACAGCTGATCCTCCACAGAGGGTGGAAGGTGGTAGTCAGTGGTCACAACCAGTCCTTATAGCCAATTAGCCCAGGAAAATCCCTCCAATTGACCTGCCAACAGCAACCAAGGCTCAACTACAAGAGGAGGGGCTACTCAACCCACACAAAGTATGCACCTTGAGTACCCCACTCATGCTTGATAGGGGAGGCTGTGCCACTGAAACCTACAAAATACCTACTATGTTAGACCACACTACCCATACAGAGAGTCATAGCAGCTCTACCTAATACATAGAAACAAACACAGGGAGATTGCCAAAATGAAGAGACAAAGAAACGATGCCCAAATGAAAGAACAGATCAAAACTACAGAAAAAGAACTAAACAAAATGGAGATAAACGATCTATCAGATGCAGAGTTTAAAACACTGGTTATAACGATGCTCAAAGTACTTAGTAAGGGCCTCAACACATAAAAAAAGACCCAAAACAAAGGATACACTAATTGAAATAAGGAACAATATATAGGGAAACCATAGTAGAGTGCATGAAGCCAAGAATCAAATCAATGATTTGAAACGTAAGAAGCAAAAAACAACCAATCAGAACAAAAAGAAAAAAGAATCCCCCCCCAAAGAAAAAACAAGGACAGTGTAATCAGCCTCTGGAACAACTTCAAGCATTCCAATATTCGCATGATAAAGGTACCAGAAGGAGAAGAGAAAGAGCGAGAAATTGGAAATCTATTTGAAAAAAATAGTGAAAGAAAAGATCCCTAATTTGGTGAGGGAAATAGATGTGCAACCGTAGCAAGCAGAGGACCAAACAAGATGGATGTAAAGAGGCCCACTCCAAGGCACATCACAGTTAAAATACCAAAGGTTAAAGATAAAGAGAGAATCTTAAAAGCAGCAAGAAAAAGAAGTTAGTTACCTACAGGAGAATTCTCATGTGACTGTCAGGTGATTTCTCAAAAGAAACTTCCCAGGCTAGAAGGGATTCTCAAGAAATATTCCAAGTCATGAAAGGCAGATACTTACAGCCAAGATTGTCTACCCAGCAAAGCTATCATTTAGAATAAAAAAAAAAAAGAAAGGAGTTCTTCATTACCAAACCATTATTATATGAAATGTTAAAAGGACTTATTTAAGAAAAAGAAGAAGATTAAGACTACGAACAATAAAATGGCAAAAAATACATGTCTGTCAACAATTGAATCTGAAAAACATACTAAGCAAACAAGATGAACAGAAACAGAATCATGGATATGGAGAGTGTTTTGATGGTTGCAAGATGGGAGAGGGTTGTGGGGAAATGGGTGAAGAAGTGAGGGGATTAAGAAGTACAAATAGGTAGTTACAGAATAGCCATGGGGATGTTAAAGTACAGTATAGGAAAAGGAGTAACCAAAGAACCTATACACATGACCCATGGACAAGAACAATGGTGTGGGGATTGCCTGAGGGAGTGGGCGGTGCTAGGTGGAGGGGGACAAAGGAGGAAAAATTGGAACAACTGTAATAGCAAAATCAATAAAATATAATTTTAACAATGTTCCAAAAATAAATAAATAAAATATAATTTCAAATCACACACACACCCCAAATCATAACTCTCTTCTAGTTTTATTTTTTTCTTAGTATTTATCATTACCTAACATATTTTTTATTTTATCTGACTTATCTATCTCTACCATCAGAATGTATACTCCACAAGGATAGGATTTTTACTCTTTGTGATCAGTGCTATATTCTAAGAACTTAGAAGAATTCACAAACATAATAAAGACATTCATTGATAAATTAAGTAATCAGTAAAATACCAGCATAAAACTATCAAAGACAATTAAAGACCCCAGCTGGTGTGACTCAGTGGATTGAGTGCCAGCCTATGAACCAAATGGTCACCAATTCGATTCCCAGTCAGGGCACATGCCTGGGTGGTAGGCTGGGTCCCTGGTAGAGGGCACATGAGAGGCAACTACACATTGGTGTTTCTCTCCCTCTCTTTCTCCCTTCCTTCCCCTCTCTCTAAAAATAAATAAAATAAAATCCTTACAAAATTAATTAAAGAAAATTTCTTGGCAGTTAAGAGTCTGATGGAATAACCCCATAGAAGGATATAAGGTCTAGGTGAAGAATAGTAGAAATAGGGAAAAAATAGACCCATCAGCTGTTTAGGATCCGTAGACCAATTGAAACCAATCTCCCTAATGAGCCATCAGGGATAGGTTAAGTATATGAGGAGCAGAAAGAAGCCAATTGTCCCACACAGAAATCAGGCATATGGTGTTACTCTTGGGAACATCTAACTAGATTTTCGATGTAAGCTGGTGTGAAACTCTCCAAGAGGCCTGTATTCCCTTGACACATATCATGCAATCCTCCAACTGTGGCCACAATTATCTCTTGAATATTTAAGTGAACATTTATGATGCTTGCAATCACTCATTTCTAAATTACTAAGTGTGAATAAGTTTCTGTGAATACTGACTTGAAAGAAGAGATGTTTTTAAATTCTAGCTCTTCCTTATGTGACACCTCTTCCCTATAAAAGAAGTCTTGGCCTGGCTGGTGCGCTCAGTTGGTTGGAGCATTGTCCCATACACCAAAAGGCTGCAGGTCTGATTCCTGGTGAGGGCACAAACCTAGGTTGCCAGTTCAATCCTTGCACAGGAGGCAACCAGTCGATGGTTCTCTCTCTCTCTCCCTTCCTCTCTCTCTAAAATCAATAAACATATACTCAGGTGAGTATTTTAAAAAGCAGTCTTCCCTGTACCCAAACAGAGAGTGTCGTTTTTGCCCTACTCATCTCGTTCTGTATGTCCATATTGCCCCCTCTTCCCGTAACACTCAATGGTGACAGTTTCTTTACCTTACGTTCCAACATGCACACTGCCAACAAGTTCTCTCTAAATACCATTTTAATCACCTTATCCAATAATTACAAATCATCAGGCTTTTTTCTCTGTAAAATTAATATATGCACGTTGTACAGGGTACTTTCTAGGTCACGATCACTGTCAATCATTTCAACAATCTAGAAAGTATGATCATTATTCTACAGGTAAGAAAAGTCAAAGGGGAAAAAGCAATTCCTAAATTAAAATTTAATATCATTCCAATTTTTTCCCTTACATCTGTTTAGTCTGTTGTCTAAAGCTCTTCAAAATCCATACACATCACATATCTCTTCTCATTAATCTTTCTTGAAATGTGGTTCTTAAATGAAGGGACTTCTGAACCCTGCTGGAACCCCTTCTGCTATCCATGGGTAGGCTACCAGTACATAATTCCCTAAAAATGTATATTAAATTTTGCATTTATTTTTATATGATCATTTTTGGAGGGAAATTCAAAATATTTATTAAATTCTTAGGAGTTTTTCCAACCTTAAAAGTGTGGAGAACGCTACAGGAAAACGCTGCTCCAGGAGACAGGACTACCTCTCCCCATTCAGCTCTGCTCCTCTTTCTCTTCTGCCTTGGATGATCTCCACTTGCACAAGCTGACTTTCTGTCTAATGCCAGGCTCACATCTCTCTTCCACTGGGTAGGCTTTGCAGATTGCTGCAGGTCACAAAGGCCAACCCCTCCTCTGAACTGTTAGCACTCACGTCCAATATAACAAATCTAGTAATTAATTTTAGACTCCCTTGTGGCATCGCTTGAAGTTTTGCATATCTTGTTATTAGGTAACTCTATTTTATTATTGTTGCTTGTTTCATCATGTGGATTTTAAGAATCTAGCATCTTAGACCTCCTCATACTCTTCATAGAATCTTGCCCAGAGCTCTACACAGCATGGATGTTCAATAAATATTTGTTGACTTGATTTGAGACCAACATCTGACTTTTCATAAAAGTGCAAGCATTATTTAGGTGTTTATTAAACGCTAATAATGTGTAAGGATCTATCTACCCTGGAGATGGACAGATGGAGTACTCTCCATCCTTCCAAGGCAATGAGAGAACCATTTGGCCAGGGCCCTATACTCACAATGGGCTTCATAGTGACTTAAGGGTGGAAGTCGTGTGAGAAGGGGCATCCACATTAGATGTTTAAGAAATACAAAAGGCAGGACTTAGTGACCCATTGGTTGAGGACAATAAGGAAAGAGAAGTTAAAGATACCAGGAAGGTAAAGAAGCTGATTGCCTCACAAAGGTATCAATCACTTGGTGGGAGGTGAGGCCAGTCAGTTTTCCCTTTATGACAGAAGACAAATCTCACAGCTCACACTGGTGAATTCAACAAATGGACTTCTGAGAGTTTCATTTTTATCTCTCTGAGGGGCATGTCAACTTCCTGGTGCATCCATGCTAGTTACTGTGGGATCACATCAACCTGCTGGTACATCCCTCCTAGGACACTGAACACACCTCACCTTCAAGTATTTCGAACCTAGTTAGTGAAACAAAGTCAGACACACATGAACATGGACCAGCAAGAGAGTAGATACCACAACGTTAGACAAAAACTATGCAAATACAATAATCATCTGACTACATTTGGTATTCCTTAATTATTAAAATTCTGGTTTTTAATGATGTTCTGAAAACTGTATTGTAAAAACAAACTCCAAAATACATATTTGGTAATATCATAACTCTTTTCTAGGTTATCTGAGAAATTTATCAGAAGCATTTTTTGACTGTTAGTAGCACCCCTAGCATCAAAATGGTTCTAAAATGAAAACCAATGTAAAATCAGCAGAGAACACATTAATTCGGGCAATACACAGCACAGGCTATTAGTATTAAAGTTCATGGAAAATTATAGTACTCAATGAGCTAACTTAATTATATTTCAGACTAAATGAAGTTTTAGAAAGTCTCCTGTACAAATATTTTTATGGTCTTAGAACCAAGAACATAAAATTAAATAAACTAATTTCATTGGAAATGAGTGTTTAAAATGTCCTTAGATAAATAGGTTTTTTTTATTTATTATCTTTTAATAGTTACTTTTTCAGAAAAAGCTTTAAT